>JAVANC010000017.1:33588117-33641521 GCA_033319125.1 Parnassius glacialis | reverse complement strand
ATTCATTTTTGTATGGGCATCGCTTTTACTTTTGCATAACTCTCATTTAGTACGTTCGAAATATTTGATTTGATTGAATACGCTGAAAACTTTTGATAGAATTTTGTTTTAATACCAGCAAATGAAAACCGTTGTAGCTAAGGGGTGGCAACCCGAGCTCGATTCGCGACGGCATGAATAATATTGTTATATGAACATTTTATAACGATAAAACCAGCATGTTTGAGAATTAAAAACGTTTTACGTTATATGAAGTACATTAAGAATAGATGACTATATACATTATGTTAATCATCATCATCATTACATCCCATCACAAGTCCACTGCTGAAAATAGGAATGCCACAAAGCATGGTCCCGCGCCACCTGCATCCACTGACTTCCTGTATGTCTTACCAGGTCGTCACTCCATCTAGTGGAGGGTCGCCCTACACTTCACCTACCAGTACGAGACTGCCACTCGAGAACCTTTCTTCCTCATCGGTTGTCGGTTCTTCGAGCTATATGGTGGGCTCATTACCACTTCAGATTACTAATATTTTAATACGTAAGGGGAAAATTTTATATCCCTTTTTAAGCAGACTGCGCGCACGAAGGAGTATGAAATTTGGCATAGTTATAGTTTCTATGGAGAAGGAGTGCAGAAAGTTAATGTGTTACAAATACATTCAATAAAATAAAATAAAATATAAATTGTTTACTTTTATATTGCCAATGTCTCAGAATAAGAACCAAGGAGCATAATTAAAATTACTATAGTCGTAAAAAATTATACAAACAAACTTAATTTAATGAATTACGGTCGAATTGCGACAGCTAGTATACATTATTACACATTATTATGTAAGGATGAAATATTAGGAAATGATTCCTAAAACTAAATTAAATTCAAAACAATAATCACAACCTAGTGTTCTGCCAATTATGGTCTATGGAACCGGGACGTGGCTCTTCACTACTGAATATATGAGGAAGCTTAAAGTTGCTCAGTAGAATAAATGAAGAGCAACGGAGTTTCACATCTTAATTAAATCCCTAACGATAATATTAACAGTACCACAAAAGTAACCAACATCGTCAACAGAGTGAAAGGCAGTGCGAATTTGATATTGTTTGCCAGCCGGAATCATTCCGCAACTGCGTTATGTATTTTAAATATGATAATATTTTGGAACATAAAATAATACAAGAGTATTTATATAAAAATGTATCTATCGGCGTATAATCCGTACTGATATATTTACTCAATTCTAGGAAACTAAACGTCAAAAGTCAAACCGAAAGAAACCACGGTTCCCACCAGATACTAGATACACAAGTTACTAGATATCACAACTCTTACAGGTCTTACAAGCTGAAGTGTAGCTCGAAATACCGACGATAGCAGGAGAAGAAAGGATATCAAGTGGCAGTCCCCTATAGGTAATTGAAGTACCAGTGCCTTCCAATAGAAGAAGTTATGAACTGATAAGACATGCAGAAAATCTACGGATGAAGGTGGATCAGGATAGTATTGTGGCAGTGTTTGAGTGAGAACTATGTGCAGCATAAAACTTGACTAAAAAAGTGAAAAAGTAAAGTTGCAGCCTATTTACGTCCCACTGCTGGGCACAGGCCTCCTCTTATTTCTGAGAGGGTTTTAGGGCAAGGAAATGTCCGTCGCGCTGCCCCAATGCGTGTTGGCGAACTTCACATGTCTTCGAAATATTTTTTTTTTATTTCTCAGACATGCAGGTTTCCTCACGATATTTTCCATCACCGCCGAGCATGTGGGAAATCAGCACAATTTCATTGGTGCCGGCGGGGATCGAACCCGGGTTGCTGGAGTACTGTGAAGCTTACAGCGAGCGCTAATCATCTGAGCTACCACAGCCCTTTGTCTTTAAAAAAAATATTTTAATTATCCAAAAAACTTTACTTAAAGCGCAAGGCAGGATTTTAGTATCAAATAATCCACGTAAACATATGGTAACTATAAATAAAATTTCCTCGGACATGAAAACTACCCTACCTAAAAATATATTCTACTAAAGTCACGCAACCGTTGCGAATGCTGCACGGACCCATCGTAAATTGGCGGATATAAAAACTGCCATGCTGGAGATTGCTATATACATGCAGATGAATTGTGTTTCGGTACTTCGTCCAAAACTTGCTGTGAAATTGTGATTTATCAGATAACATAAAAATACAAGAAATTTTATTACACGTGTTACTTCTGGATACTTACTAAAAGTGCAAGCATTTTGGTCGTGGGAAGCGACCAACGCTACGTGTGGTAGTCTTGTTTCTGTGATGTTAGTTCTGCTAGCCTATGCGGCTCTTAAAGCTTCATCGAACTTAGGGCTATAAAAAAGGGCGGGGATGGGGGGATTGCTTATTTTATAATAAATAATCATAATTAGATTATTGATTTTAGTGCAACGTGACCCCGGTTCTAACGGCTAACTCGTATCGTTCTACGACCATTAACGTCAACATGTCGAGTGACGTACAGTTTCGAACACTTGGAAGAGAAACTTGGTCTCTAAAAAGCTTGGCATGCTCAGCAGAGTGGGAAAGTATTTCATGCCGGCACAACGCCTGCAACTTTGCAAGGCGCACGTTCAGCCTCACATGAAATACTGTTCCAATCTCTAGGCTGTGGCTCCCCGCAGAGCAGCTCGAATCGTTAACGACCGAGTCGTTTCCGATCGGATCGATTCACTGGCGCTGCGAAGAGATGTTGCATCTCTTTGCATTTTTAATCGTATCTACTATGGGGAGTGCTTTGAGGAATCGTTCGGATTAATACCAGCCGCCAAATTTACACAAACGCATATCGCAGCAAAATTCCCAATACCATCTACACCATCTTGATGCTTGGCGGTCCATGACTGTACGTTTATTAGGAGTTCTCTTCCACGTACAACTTCTCTGTAGAATAGCTTACCACCGGCGATTTTTCAGGACCGATATAACTTAGGGACCTTCAAATAAAGAGTCTCCTTTCTAAAAGGCCAGCATCGCACCTTCAATTCCCCTGGTGTATCAGTTGTTCATGGGTGGCGGTAGTCACTTACCATCATGTGAGCCGTATGCTCGTTTGTCCCCTCCCTTATAAAAAAAACCCACAGAGGAAGGTTCCAACATTTAGGAAGAAAACTGTCCTATAATTTCAAATTATATAACTACATTTTAAAACGAAATTCGAAAGAGGTTTCAAGGTCTCAGAAAAATAAAAAAAAGTTTGTTACTTCATGCCATTTAGAAACAACCACTATCTCATATTTGGCTTCAGTTTTGAACTGTAGTTACTCAGCGTTGTTTTAAAAATTCATCGATTTTGAAAACGACACCAATCTAGAAGTTATGTTTAAAGAAAAAAGGGCAAACACAGGGCATATGTGGAATTTCGGAATATTGTTCCCTAAAAATATAAAAGTGTCTAAAGATGGGCCTAAACACTACTAACATTCTTTGGGTCTACGTATGTGTGCGAATCTACTTTTTCAAAAATTAAATAGTTAATAGGTTTTGAAAAAGTGTTCACAGTATCAAAAATGAGATTATCATCTGGATGATGTAATAAGGATAGCATGTAGCGACTAGTCAGATCTTGAAAAAGTTTTTACAGTATCAAAAACTGCATTGAAAAATATAAACATATTTGTTAGAACTTCGTTTTTCATTAATAAAGTAAATAATAAACTTTTCTTCAACTTAGAATTACATTTTAATTAAGACCTAAATAATTTTACTTGCGGGCCTCGACACCATGACTGAGACGTGTTTGTGGCCCCTATAAAAAAAGGTTGAGTATGACTGCACTAGAGCCTAGGTTAAATAATTTTGCAAAGTCTGATTTAACTATGTGTTATAGTGGCGGTAGATAAGCCGATACGATGGTAAATGGCAGATGGCCAGTGAGAACTACCTTATATAAAGAAACTTCTATGTTGGTTAACGGGGGAGGGGTCGATTGGTACGCAGTGGAAGGACCTTTAGTAGTAGATCAAGGTACCACCTCTAGGTCATAATCATTTCTTACTAAGGTGTAGTTTCCGATGTTAGGATTGCGATGGCTAGATTTATAAAATGTCTCTAGCATTAACATTACGTCTACATCGTGGTTGCGCAGGTAGAGCGCGATCTCGTCTTTTTAGTTTCTTAGGCCTTTTGCGTTAAATAACGCGACAGTCAGAGAGCGTAATTTAGTTCTGACGAGATTTTCTGCTGCCATTCTGATACTTAAAAGAGGTGATTAGGCGCACTGGAAAAACCAGATTGCGTCGATAAGTCCTATGTGCTCAATTGTAGCGTTGAGCTTGTCCTGAAGTGAGGTGGCTCCGCGGAGTTTGCGGGCCAAGGAGGTTAACTCAGCAATGTTGATGTTGCCGATGAAGCTAACGAGAAATCACCGGCGAAGGAAGATGAGTCTTGTAGGACGGGTTTCGATTTTGGGGCCTGGGGAGGCGGCACTGGCCGTAAGGTGACAAGTGCCGGCGGTTTCATCTAAGCGTTGGGTTTTGGCCCGGAAGGCGTGGGAGGGTTAGCACCTTGCTCGGCGGCCCTGGTGACTGGGGCGGGCTTGGTGGTGATTTGAGGCGAGGAAGTGGGCGCCGTGGACTCTCTGACTTTGGGTGCAGGCAGCCTAGAACGAGACATACGGGGTTGACCCTCGCATCCATGCCAGCTTCTAACTCCACGCTGCTTCCTTCGCGTTTCTTTTTGTTTAAATTACCATCAGGTGGGATAGTACTCAAGCACTAGATTATTATAGAAAAAAATGCCAAAATAGCAAAGATTTTAACATAATTCTGAGAAAATGGCGGAGATTCATTTTATTCATGGTCTACGCTTTGGAAGCCAAATTTTCAATGAAAATTATACGACTATCGGTAAAAAAGTGCCTTTATTTGAAATCTATCACTTTAGTCATAGTAATATAAAATGATTAAAGTCGGGTTACTGGTATTACTAGTTTGTGCTTTGTTCCTTGTATTTATAGAATATACATCACTATTTTCAAAAAAAAATTACTATTTTTGTGTTTGTGTTGAATGTATGATTCAATTTTTGTAAGTAAAGTGAGAGACCAAAGTAATATATTTATTTTAAAAAAAAATTTAAATTTTTCGCATACTTCTTATGTGAATTCAAGTTTTTTATCTACTACTGTATTTGCCATTTGTCTACTACTGTAATTAAAGTTTATAAAAAGTTACCTCTCGTACATTCGCTCAATAAAATAAAATGATGTGTCTTACCTAGTTCAAAGAGCACCTCCTGCCCTCCTTTAATCCCGATCAATCTCATTTTGCTAAACATATTTTGGAATCTGGACACAACCTAGCCAACGACCACTCCTTTAAAGTTTTACATACGTCTAATAAAGAGCTGCGACTGTGTGTGGTGGAACAGAAATTAAAAAGTAATAATAGTAACGTTGCACTGCTGAATGAACAAACAAATGTTTCTAACTCGTCTCTCTTAAATATCTTTAAGCCTGCTCTCTAATAACATACAGTCTCGTAATATGGTTGTTTGTCACCCTCACTGTGATCGGTGATTAGTAGCGTGGTTGGAGGGTAGGCGGGCGTTGCGCGGCGTTTTGTTTTTAATTTTACGAACGGCTGCGTAAGTCCGCCGGTCATTGGTGGCATGTTTTATCGCATGACGCGGTCGCGCGCTTCTTAAGTAGGGAGCGGTTGCGTCAGCGGTCTGTATAAATAGCAGTTGTTTCGGCTCGGCGCTCACTTAGCGGTCAGCCACCGCAGAGTCTACATCACCTGAAGATGCGTCGTGTAGAGGCGAAACACGTGTAGTGGTTTTGGGAATAGTGGTGCAGGGATTAGTGGTGACGGGGATATTGCACGCAATTGAGGGAGGACGGGAGGTGCTCTTCAAACTAGGTAAGACACATCATTTTATTATCAATAAAATGATCTACGAGAGGTAACTTTTTATAAATGTAACGCCTGATTCTATTAATTATGTCTGCTATATAAATATTATATCGCGTGCATTCATTTCAAATTATGTAGGGCATGTCGAAAATCATTATCATACCAATTGTTTCTTTTAAATAAGATGAATGTATGAACTACAATTCCGCTGACTGCGATTGCCACACCTGTCAATCATAGACTTAAGTCTCTTACTTTATATAGAATATTTTACGTAACTTTTCCTTATTTATGCAAAGTACATGTAAAAACCTTTTGTGTCACAAAATATTCTTTCGGAAACTTAGGGAGACTTAAAGGAAAAACGAAACTTTTTAATATGAAGATCGGGCATAAAAAATTCTTGGTCAGTTTCATTTAGTTTTGTAATATAAATTATTTATTTTCTTAACATTTTTATGTATATTATACTTATTATATACTTATTAAAATTGAGAATCAAAAAGTAAAAAGCATAATATAAGAGTATTTATCGTTGTCTCAATAATTAGAATATTGAATAATACTTATTTCGAAATATTACAGAAATTAATCGTAGGAATTTAGATACAGAGTTATAAATATAACCTAATAAAGGTATTGTTGCGCGCTACTATTAATGTCTTGTACATGGCAACACTAGTTACCACCAGCGCCCTCTAGTATCGAGTAGCAGAACTAGGAGAGTCAAGATCCTTCTAGAAATTTCGGGACCGATATTTATTCGAACATTCTAGATGTTTCTACAGTAGAAGGTTCTGGAAACGATCTGAGGCCCTATATAAGGCCGGTATAGACCACGACCGAGTGAGTATTGAATTGGCGATATAAGCGAATACTTCGAAGCGAAATAATTGCATACTAAAGTTATCAGTAGTACAATTGTGTTTTATTATTAGTGTGGTTTTAAATTGTAATTAGTGTTCTGTAATTAATGTGTCGATTTTGGTAATTCACTCGGTAGGTTTACTTGTCTCGAACCCCAAGATCGTAACAGTATTATTTATAACTTTTCTCATGACGGCCTGTGGGTGTCGTTCTACGTAGCATTCAGATATGAAACAAACCAGTAGATTGGCAGCTTCCTAATAACTCCTAATAACAACTAAAAAAATGGATAAATGCAATTGTCAATCCGCTTGCTAAGCGTGGCAACTATAGCTAATACAACCTTCTTATGAGGAAATCTATGGGAAAGTCTTTTTGTAACGGTATAAATAGCAATCGTGATTGTCAACCCATCAAGCAAATCTTTCCTGGAACGAGAGGTGAATCTCCTTCAGGTCTGCAAATTTACGGGCTAAAAAAAAAGAAAAGTTGAAAACATAATATACCAGATGATGTTTTTAAGCGAATTGCAACGATTGTATATAGTGGAATCTGTGACACACCGAGAGATCATTACGGTTTTTAGAGAGAGAAATCTCACATCATCATTGTAAGAATGATTACTGCAATTCATTGAATCTTTCCTTTTGTAGGCGAAAAGAACTTATTAAATTTTATTTCGTATTATCTTGTGAATTGTATTTTAAAATACAATTATTTTTAGTAAGGATAACAAACGAGTATACGGTTCATATATAATAAGGAGGGTGGTATAGACTTTTCACAGTGGTAGAGTCACTCAGCAGCTTTTTCTGTCGCACGGATGGACTGGCTCGAACCGGGGTGGTACCAAGACCTCACAGAATACCGGCGTGAAGTAGAAGTTTACTTCTGCTTTTCACCTGGTAAATGCAGGTGGCCGGAGCCCCAATTCCCCTCCCCCCTTAATATAATAGCGGAGTAAAAAAATATTACCCTAGGAGGGTACCAGCACCCATGGTAACGGAGAAGCCCTCGTTAACAATCACCGGCCAAGCTACCCTACTCATCCTGAGCGTAGGTGCTCAGCCTGCCCCGCGTATTCAAGTGGGGGAGGGGGGTACATTTCTATTTTATCGCGAGTTTGGGTTGGAATTGTAACTCGAACTATGCTAAAACATAAATTCCTTGTTTACATTTGCTGTGTAGTGGCGGTCAAGAATATCCACTACCCCATATCCTCCCGTGGATGTCGTAAAAGGCGACAAAGGTAAACAGGCGGGAGATGGGCAGCAGCATCTCCCTGATAATAGCCAAAATTACAATAAAAAAACTGCGGTTGCCAACCCGCTCGCCAAGCGTGGCAACTATGGCAAATACCCCCCAATGACTAAAGCAACAAACAGACGGCCCCCAGTCCCCGGCGGCCCCGCTTTTCCTGGCTACGGTGGCGACCATGGTAACGGCGGGGCAGGGGGTGCTAAGAATCTACGGTGGAAGTTCGGTAGCCACCTACGACGACTCAACCTGGCAACGTACAACGCACGCACCCTGAGGACTGATGAGAAGATCGTGGAGCTGGAAGAAGAGATAGACAAGTTGCGCTGGCATATTATAGGATCATCCGAAGTCCGAAGAGAGGGGGAGGACACGGTAATCCTCGAATCCGGCAACTAGCTCTATCACCGGGAGGGTGACCATCTGTCCCAAGGAGGTGTCGGATTTATCGTCCACAAGTCTCTCGTTAGCAACGTTATAAAGATCGGGAGTGTATTGTGTATTATACTTAGAATCACCAAACGGTATTCGCTGAAGGTCATACAGGTTTACGCACCAACCTCGGCACACCCCGATGAAGAGGTGGAGAAAATATATGAGGATATCTCAAGAGCCATGCATTCCTCCAAAACCCAATATACGGTGTTAATGGGAGACTTCAATGCAAAACTAGGCACAAGAGAGAACGGTGAGCTGAAAGTAGGGAAATTTGGAATAGGGCAACGGAACCCAAGGGGCCAGCAGCTGGCCGACTTCATGAAGAAAGAGGGACTCTTTATGATGAACTTTTTCTTCATGAAGCGGCCCCACAGGAAGTGGACCTGGTCGAGCCCCGACGGTTCGACAAAAAATGAGATTGACTTCATTATGACGACCAGACGATAACTGTTCAGTGATGTCACAGTGATCGCAAGGGTAAAAACCGGCAGCGATCACCGAATGGTTAGAGGCAAACTGAACCTAAATGTTAAGTTGGAGAGGTCTCGTCTGATGAAGTCAACGCTCCGTCCCCCTCTTGCTCTAATCCAAAGTCCCGAAACCTTTCAGCTGGAGTAACAAAACCGTTTTCAGTGCCTAGAAGACTGCAATGAAGTGGACGATATATATATATATATATATATATATATATATATATATATATATATATATATATATATATATATATATATATATATGACAAGCTCGTGGAAACTGTCCATGCGGTCGGAGCTAAATTCTGCAAGACCCGCCGCAGAAGAACACAAAAACTCTCCGATCACACTCTTAATCTAATGGCTGTTAGACGGGAGATGAGGCTACATTCTTCAACGAATTTGACAGCATACAGTCAACTGAACAGACAGATCTCCAAATGCATGCGGCGGGACTTGCGCAACTTCAATACAGCTCGTATTGAAGAAGCGATCGAGCGGAACCAAGGCTCCAAAGTCTTTGCCAGAGATCTGCCAGAAAGAGCCAACTGTCAAAGCTGAACACCGAATGTGGCAGCACCGTTTCCGGGGCACCTTAGATTTTGAGTGAGATTGAAAGGTTCTATGGGCAGCTGCACACGTCACCGTTGGAGCCACACGCAAGTGTGAGTAACGATCCAAGAGCGAGTCTTATCCGACACTATTCCGAAGATATTCCGGACGTCAGTCTGAGCGAGATTAGAATGGCTCTCCCGCATCTTAAAAACGGCAAGGCCCCAGGCGAGGATGGAATTACAGCGGAGCTTCTGAAAGCGTGTGGAAGACCGGTACTTGAAGTCCTTCAGAAGCTCTTTAATTCCGTCCTCCATGGTGGCATTACACCGGAGGCGTGGAGCAGAAGTGCGGTGGTCTTGTTCTTCAAGAAACGTGACAACGCTCTCTTGAAGAACTACAGACTGATTTCTCTTCTGAGCCGCGTCTACGTGCTGTTTTCGAGAGTCATTACGAATCGTCTCGCGCGCAGACTTGATGACTTCCAGCCTCCCTAACAAGCCGGTTTCCGAAAAGGCTTTAGCACCATAGACCACATATATACCCTACGGCAAATTGTACAGAAGTACGAAGAGTACAATTTGCCACTATGTCTAGCGTATGTGGACTATGAGAAAGCCTTTGATTCCCCGAATCTAATATCCCCGAAACTATTCACCGCTGCATTGGAAGACGTTTTCAAGCTTCTGGACTGGAAAGGATACGGTATTAACATTAATGGCGAGTACATCACTCACCTTTGATTTGCCGACGATATAGTCCTTATGGCAGAATCGCTGGAGGACCTAAGCACTATGCTCAATGACCTCAATAGTGTCTCCCAACGGATAGATCTTAAGACGAACATGGACAACACAAAGATTATGTTTAATGTCCATGTCACACCTATGCCGGTAGTTGTTGGGAGCACTAAGCTCAAAGTTGTTGACGAGTATGTTTACCTGGGACAAATAGTCCGACTAGATAAGTCCAACTTCGACCGAGAGGTCAATCGACGGATTCAACTCGGCTGGGCAGCGTTCGGGAAGCTACGACACATCTTCTCGTCAGACATACCTCAAAACCTTAAAACAAAATTTTACTACCAGTGCGTATTGCTAGTGATGGCTTACGGAACTGAGACGTGGTCCTTCACTGCTGGCCGTATGAGGAAGCTCAAGGTCGCTCAGCGAGCTATGGAGAGAGCTATGCTCGGAGTTTCTCTGCGTGATAAACTTTGGAATGAGGTTATCCGCAGTAGAACCAGAGTAACCGACATAGCCCAACGGATTAGTAAGCTGATGTGTCAGTGGGCCGGCCATATAGCTCGAAGAACCGACAACCGATGGGAAAGAAAGGTTCTCGAGTGGCAGCCTCGTACCGGTAGGCGAAGTGTAGGGCGTCCCCCCACGAGATGGAGTGACGACCTGGTAAGACATGCAGGAAGTCGATGGATGCAGGTGGCTCAGGACCGTGCTTTGTGGCATTATTTGGGGGAGGCCTATGTTCAGCAGTGGACTTGTGAAGGGCTGTAATGATGATGATGATGATTTACGTTTTACACGTGGTGAAGACAAGCTACAGCTATATTACTAGTATAGTTGTAGCACGAATGGGTCGGCTAGACCGGGAAAAGACCACGGTCTCAAAGAATATCAGCGCAAAATAGCAGCTTAATTCTGCTGTGTTTCGTTTGGTGAGTGTAAAGAACCGGAGACACTTTTTACTAGAAAAGAGGCATTCCATCTTAGTCCTCACGGCTGACAACGCATCTGCATTTTATTCGCAAACGAGGATAGATGTAGATGTCTATGGGCCACAGCAACCACTTACCATCAGGTTGAAGCATGCTCGCTCGTCACCCTTATCCTATAAAAAAAAGGTTCGGTTGTGTTGTGTGCTCCCAAGTTTGTGACAATGCATTTATTTCTTTCGTTTTCTACCTTTCATTTTATCGCTAAAATTAAGCATATAATATTTGAACCACAATAATGTAGTCTTCGCTATTGACAGCTGCCTACATTATATGGCCACACTCGTGAGTACGGGCTGGTAATTATTTTGAAGAGATTTGCCACTGACGCTTTCTAATAAAGGCACATATTCGTCATTGAACTTAAAAAACTATCAAAGAATAAAAAGAGATATAGTCTATTTCGTTAAGCACTGTGAATTTAGTTTAGGGGAGTATATTACGTAAAGAAACATTATTTTTCCAATATAATCATTGCAGCCTATCACAAGTTCGTTGCTGAACATAGGCATGTTCCAAAGTATGCCACAAAACACGGTCCTAAAACACCAGCATTGATTGACTTCCCGCATGTCTCACCAGTTCGGTCCTCCATCTAGTGAGAAGCCGCTCTTCACGCCGCTCTCCGTCGGTTGATGCCATCATTACAACCACAATCACTATACTACTTCTTCCAATGCAGCGGTGGTCAGTTTTAGTTAGTACCATGTCTTACACCTATCTACATTTGAATAGGTTTCGGATACTCTGGTTCTGTATTCGGATAGTCATCGTAACATTACCGTAAAAATACTCTAGCTCTTCTATACATCGATAGTCAATCTGTCACCAATGTAGGTACTTTAATACTATACTTGACTTTTACTTAAGGAAAGTTACAGCCTAAATAATATGTCCCACTATTAGGCACAGGACTACTATCTTTTTTGAGAGTATTATTTCACCGCATTGCTCCAGTGCATGTTGGCAGATTGGCTTTTAAATACGTGTTTCCCCTTACCGCCGATCTTGGTATAAATAAGCATTTAAAATTGAAATCAACTATTTAAAAAGGATTAGGCTCTTTTCTTGAAAGTATTGAAGTTGTATCTGTAGTACATATAGGTGCAGATGTTTATACTCGTAGCGTGTCATTTACAACCCCATAGTCAGTTATTCACAAACATACGGATGATGCCAAGCTCTTGAATCGTATAAAAAATGACGACGGATATCAATAATTTTTGATAATCGACAACTCATTAATTCATTACAGCTTATCAAAGTCAACATAGGTGTATTTTGATAGGCTGATTAAAATTTAAATTAATAAAAATATACATAAAAATCTAAAAAATACACGAGAATAAAAAATAAAGTTTAGCATATACAATAGGAGTGCATATTTTTAATTATAGTACTCTGTAAATGCGAAATCTCGTATCCTTATTCGCTTGTGTGTTAGTAGGTGTAAATGTTGATGCTTGTAGTGTATCATTCACAACATTATAGTCAGTCATTCAGAAACACACGGCAGATGCAAAGGTTTTAAATCGTATTAAAAATGACGGCTGGATTCATACCGACTTTGTGCACTGCAATTACTGTAGTTCTGTTTTTTTTAAAACATCCCACTTCATTTCGTCATTTAAAAGTCACGGTAAAATTAATATGCAAAATGACGGTTGATTGACCTAAGTTTCTTATATATTACATATTCAGAAAAAAAAAAAATTGTTAAATTATGTATAGCAAAGTTAGCACATTTCTGCTCTACGCAACCACACAGGGCAGAATGAACAGCTTCTGAAGGACATTAAGTATCGGTTCTCTAACCGTTGTTAGGTAGCTCCTTATAAAATATTTTAATAACTATAGAGCGAAATAAAAAAAATTGTATTCTTTATTTTATTCCTTTATAAGATGGCGTTTTTGGCAATCGACAACTCATTAATTCATTTCGGCTTCTCAAAGTTCATGTAGGTCACTTAAGTATGCGGTGGTAATTAACTACTCAGCTGATTAATTTTGGCAGGCTGATTTCGATATAAATAAATAAATATAAACATATTAATCTGAAAAATGCACTAGAACATGTAATAGAAGCGTATATTTCTAATCATAGTACTATTTAAATGCAAAATTTCGTATCCTTAGTCGCTTGTGTGTTACGGTTTGTTTTTCGCTTTTAATTACGATTAATTAAGTTTTTCTTGTATTTTTCTTATTATTTATTATTATTTATATTCCATTTTAATGGTTTCTTTCATAATATTTTTAAATTCTTCAATCTTATTCTTCTTTGTTTTAATGTTAAAAGCTATTCATCTAGACTAACAACATGTGGTTTAAATATTAAAAATGTTAATTGAAAGCTTTTGTATAAAAAAATGAAGAAAACATTTTTGAATGGATTTTGTGGTGCTGTAAAATATTCGAAACATTTTACATAAGTTAGTCAAACGCGATAAAATCCGTGCAAAAACGTCAATTTATTTAAATAAAAACATTTTTTTATAGATTAATATATCATACAACACCATTTTCATTTTAAATTAAACTAGGTTTTGACGATTTACCGCTATGTTTTGCGCTAAGTTTTGCGCGGCAACGAGCTTCAGGTCCCGCGCCAACGTTGCAGTGAACGAGTTAAAGCGGCCACAGTCGAGGGTGTGCCTGTTTCACACAGGTGTCACTGACTAGATTGGCTACATCTTGAAGCGAGCTTCCAATTCAACATACTTCAAGTCGCCAAAGAAGTTTAGTCAGTTTTTATCATCCGTCAAGTACAATCATCACCCCCCTGCAAGATACAGGAGTGTAAAATCTTAATTGTGGATGTGAATTCCCTTATATAGGACAAATTAAAAGGTCGATTAAAACTCGCCCAAATGAACACACAGCTAATATAAAGAATCGACAGGATCGCCCTTGCCGTAATGGCGTAATCAGGTTTAATACGAGTAGAACGCAAGTTCTCGTAAAATATCACCTAATCCCCGAAGGGTGATTCGTGAGGTTATTGAAAAAAAAACATCCCAATTAGCAAAGTGATGTTGGCTGGGTTAATTACGTTAAATGCCAACCCAAACAAACAAATACAAGACTTCAAGATACTATAAGTTTATTCTGCGTAGGTCGAACCAATAATTAATAAATTTAATCTGAATGTAGCCGTGGTTAACTATGACTTCGGGACATTGAACACCTCGGTTCTTGCGTGACCATGGGTGCTGTAAAGTGCTCGAAACGGCGGGAATATAAATAAAGTTAACGGTTGCGGTAAAATCCGTAAGAACTAGTTTTATTTAATGTGTAGTATTCGCGTAAACTTATGAAATCATTACCATTTGGACGTAGTACGTTTATTGTTTTCAATTGATTATGATGATAACTTAAAATAAAATTGAGCACTTAATTCATAATAATGCAGATCTAAATAGACCCACATACCTTCATACAATCTGTGAATACTTTCATGGTTGGAGTTACAGCAGATACCGTCGTCTCCTAGATTTAAGGCTCTTGGCCGCACAATAATTGTTACCAACTTACATTGACATAAAGTAAATATAAACACTCACGTCTGTCATCCAGAGGGGTAAGCATAGACTATGGACTTCCATTTGGCACGATCCTGACACATCTCTCTCGCCTCTTTTACATCCACATACCTACGCGGTATCCCAGACTTACAAGTTCGTTAGTTTTGAATTGGTAAATATAAATTACTATTACTTTTATTCAAATATTATATCCATACAATGCTACGATAAGTTACATCCTTAGAGAATAACATACACAGTTGATCAATATAAGTAAGTATGTGGTAACGGAGCAAAAATGAATACCATTTGAAACCATAATTCTGTTTCACTTAAATGAAAGAAAATAACTGAAAAAGTTGCTTTGAACGCATAGCACATGAAATTGAAATATTTATTCATAAAGTCATCGGCTGGCACATTGAAATATAAAAGTCTTAGCTGTCGTTATGTAAAACATGCACAATGTTTATATTTTACATAGGACTATCGCGCCATAATTTTTTAAAATTAAATTTTTTTATTATTATAAAAATATTTAAATTACTAATTTACTAATTAATTATTGTATTTACAATACATAATAATCTATTACAGTTAGGCCAATAGAGATTATAATTTTTTTTCAACTAATAATTAAGCGTGTGTGTGCGTGTGTGTGTGTGTGTGTGTGTGTGTGTGTGTGTGTGTGTGTTGGTGCGTGCGTGCGTGCGTGCGTGCGTGCGTGCGTGCGTGCGTGCGTGCGTGCGTGCGTGCGCGTGCGCGTGCGCGTGCGCGTGTGCGTGTGCGTGTGCGTGTGCGTGTGCGTGTGTGTGTGTGTGTGGTGTGTGTGTGTGTGTGTGTGTGTGTGTGTGCGTGTGTGATTAAACAAAAATAGGGCATATTTATGTTTATAACATCGCGTTTGACACAGTTCTTGAATAGGTTGAATATATTCAAGTTGGCGTAATACTTATTATAGTTTTGATTTTATACGAGATAAACTAGAATTTTTTGCCTATTTTGTGATTGTTTGTGGTACGTAAAATAATGGCGTATGTCTAGTTCAGTATTTAGGTTCTAGTTAGTATGGGTATTTTAGATAAAAGTCTGGACAATCCATATAACTAGACCATAAACCAATAACATTATTTGATTATGAACCAAAATACAGATGCGTTGTAACCCCTGAGGACTATGATGGAATGGCTCGTTTCCGGTAAACAGGTTCTATGCACTTACCACACGAAACACAGCAGCATTAACCGGTTCAGTGCGGACGACACGCTAGGCGTGCCATCGATTACTTTTGTGTGTGGCGTATGACACACGGGTCGTGTCTTTTTAAAAATTGTTATAACTCGCTCAAATTGCGTTTTTGGAAAATTTATCCAGAGGAAAATTTATTCATTATTTTGCAAGTAGTTCATGCCTGCAGTTTCGTTTCAGGATATTTTGAAAAATTGAAAATTTTGGGGGTTAACAACATTTTTTAACTTGTACATGGTACTCTTTTTACTTTGTGGGTTTTCAATCATGTGGAAAAATAGTCCAATAAACTTAGCAAGCTAACAGCATAGCAAAGTGGCGAAGCAATCAGCTTTGTAGCGGTTTCTAACGGTTGCCGTTGAGCAATCAGTTTCAAAATAGGAGGTTCAGATGCCTGGGTGATCAGTAATCGATTGCTGAAAATAGAATTTGAAAATTCAAAACCGTTCTCGAGATAATCGTGGGACAGACGGACCGACAGACAGACAGACAGAAGGACAGACGGACAGACGGACAGACGGACAGACAAACAGACGGACAGACGGACAGACATCGTGAAATCAATAAGTGTCTTCGCAAGCTTCGCCACTTAATAAGTAACAAATAAAAGCACTCATTGCGATCGCTCACAAACTCAAGTTGTAAATAAATGTCTGGAAAACAAGTCTTCTGTTAAAAAAAAAACAATTCGTTTGTCTTATTGTTTAATTTTGCTTAAAATGGTTGAACTGCCATCTTATTACTATCATATGGCCGAATAGACTTACGAAGTACCATGTGCTCTTGTGATATAGTATAAGGTTTATTTTTGCTTGAAACAGTTTGAAACCGTTCATGCATAAAAAAAGTACGCTAATAAATAGTCTTTCGTCAATCCGCCACCGTATAGCGCCGGCGTTTGTTTCCTTTTGAAACACTTGTTTTGCTATTCTTACTAATTACACGTTTTCAAATCGACTTAACTTTTACATTTGTATAACATTAAATAATATGTAACATTTGTAAATATTAATGAATCATAAACCTTATTTTATTCTAAATTAAGGTTCTTGATTATTTGATATTTACAAATATTATTATTAGGTGAAAATTTAATTTAATAAAAACCAAGGTTTTACAGCTGTACCTACTTATATAAATGATTTTTTATAAAACAAAAAAAAAGTACAACATGTTTGTAATCTCTGCATAAAAAAGTCACTTACTCTCAATTTCAAAGAAAACACGTAGAAAAACACGTATTTACCCACTAAAAACAAGTATCCTTCCATTTGTAACTGATGTTTGATATCAACTAAACTTAATTAGGTCTAAACAAGTGAAAAAAGCATAAAAAAGATAATTATCTTTACACATGGCTGATGGCACAATAGGCATGTCAGCGTCTGTGGCGCTTGATACGCCAGGCGTGTCATGAAATATTTGTTCGCCGCCACAACTAAAAGTTGTCGAAAATTGGTGCCGTAACGAATCGGTTAATCTGCTATTTTACTCTGGTATTCTGTGAGAGTGTTGTACTTACCGACCCATTCGTGATACAACCATAATATAGCTGCAGTGTGGTTCTGCCGCGTGTTTGACTACATTTACTCATAAATAACACTTTTACTTAACTAACGTTGATTTATTCTTAGCTTAATGACATATTTATCATAAGTATCCAATTTTTCGACAGTAACGAGCAATAATTAAAGTCAAGCCTACTCATATTACAAGCCAACAACAGAGAGTACTCTCTCGTCTACAGTCAATCAGTCTCGAGTACAGTTTAAGAATACTTCAACGTTGGTCATTTTCAGTTTGGTATTATCAAAGTCATTTTTATGTTTATGTTTTATGTCATTGTTCCCCAAAAGATTCGTTAGAGATTTATGTATTAAAATACAAACTTTTATCATAATTCTTTTAAATTAAATACTCGTTTAAGAAGAAAAGTGTTTATAATTACGTATTTGATGTTTGTTGATTGTGTTTAATAAGAAGTAATTTACTATAAATTAATTTACAGTAATTATTTCATTTCTATAAATGTTCATGTGATTTGCAGAAATATCTATTTACAAGTAATAAGGCTTTGCGGTATTAACACGGCATAAGTTTTGACAGTTATTTCAAAATGGTATACTTTATTTTTATCAAAAGGTGTGATTATGAATTCGGGAATTGCAGTCAGTGTTTAGAAGTTAGAAGATACAATGTCGTTAGGAGTAAAGCTATATGAGCTATTTATAATTTTAATGGTCGGGGAAGGGGACTTGTGATTTCAGAGTAAAGTCAATTACATACACATGTTGTTGTTCTCAAGTCTCGATGTCTTCAAACTATAGGTGGGTCATAATCAGAACACGTGAAAAAAGTGTGCATTTCATATATTCATTCCAAAAAATATTATTTCATAATAAATTCATTATGTATGTATAATAGAGCATCCTTAGAAATTTAAAATGTAAAGATCATCCACATAAATTACCTTACTATACTTTTAAAAAAATCAAAATCAGCCATTTCACACCCTTCCGTGGACCGTGTCCTTATGATGTTCGTGTATTTGAGTGTAAGTTAAAAATACTACAAATTGAAGAAAAATATTTAAATATTTTCTGGATTATTATTTACATACTTATGTTAAAGTTTCAGAGCATCGCAATAAATAAAAACACATAAAGTAAAAGATAGAAACCGATAAACGTGGTATGTCAAATTGTGCGACGCCTCCCGTGGACCAACAAAAATATCATGTAACGGCTACGTAAAAAAAACTACCATTGAAGATTATTTTATTTCACTGGCAACATTTCTTGCTGTCATCTAAAGCAAAAGTTTGACATCAGTGCGAATAACTTACGACGAACGATTGCATTTGTTTCAAGAATAAAGTGATAAGTTATTGGTTTTGTCAAAGACCGTTGCAACTTTTCGGTTCCAGGAATATTTTGGTAAGTGAAATACGTAAAAATAATTTTCAATTATAGAGTTTCGTAAGCTGGGGCACTTTTGTCAAAGATAACATAGAGGCGTTCCTAACCTCAAAAATCTGTGAGTTGCATTTATTTTTTTTGTTGCACGACCCTTCCGTGGACAACTTCCAGGTGGACACCATGTCCACGGAAAAGACTATGTCTACAGAAGTGACGCTGGGATGATTGCTGTACTGATGTTACTTCGCGGGAATCCATATCTGAACAATTATATGGTGCAATGATATTATTACACTTCGTAATATTTTTTTATTAATATTCTACCTCTTCCATTTCCATTCTATGCTATGGTCTGTTTGTGGGCTTGTGGATTTGAATGTAAATATGCATTTTTATTGCTTTTACAGGTAATCATGCCAAGAGTAAGTAGATCAACATCTCAACTAAGTGATGATGAAAAAAAGAAGAGGCGGCGTAAACAGAAACAGCTAAGTATGCGAAGAGCGCGTGCAAAAATGGATGAAGCTGCAGTTGCAGAAGTTCGTCGAAAAGATAGAGAAAGGTGCTACAAGAAAAAAGAAAAAGGGGAAATAAAAAAGATAGATCAGTATATTCCAAGAGAACAGCGCCAAATAAGAAAATTATGGCGGGAAAAGTCTCAAAAGAGACGAGATATATTGAAGATTAGAAAAAGAACTGCTCTTCTAATCGAAGAGAACACTCCACCTTCAAGTCCAGCACCAAGCACTTCTTCATAGTTTTCACGTGTGAATGCTGGTAAAGCGGTAACAGATCGTAACAAAAGGGCAATGAAAAGAGAAAACATCACTTTGAAGACAAAAGTTTTACAAATGAATCAAAAGTTCAAGAAATACAGAATGCGTATAAAAAGACTTGAAGAAAAACAAAGAAAAGAAACAAACCAAAGAGAAATAGGAAAAGGGACACAAAGACGTAATGTAAAACAAGCTATACAAGAATTTTTAACACAAGACGAATACAGTCGCCTCACGTCTGGTAAAAAAGAAACAATTACTAGAAATAAAAATAAAAAACAAATACGACTGCTCAATGACACTCTTCTTAGCTTGCACAAAGTTTTTAAAAATAAAACCGGCATTCAAATTTCTTACCAAACCTTTCGAAGATACCGCCCGTTTTGGGTGGTTTTTCCAAAAGTTTCTTCACGAAATACGTGTCTGTGCATAATACATAAAAATAATGACCTATGTGTTAGAGTTCTACAAAAGGCTAAAATTTTATCATATGGCACTGCCTCCGATGTAGCGAAATCATTGTGCTGTCAGAATACATTTAATTTAAAATGTTTAGAGCGAGTATGTAAGGATTGCCAAGATAAACAGATAAAATACAACAATTACGATAAAGATGACTATAACTTATGAAAGATGGATAACGAAAAATGAAAAGATAATTATAAAAGGTAAGGAAAAAATATGCAAAAAGTCCATTAAAGAAACGGTAAAAACGACAAATAAATCACTTGTACAGCTATTACACTCAAACTTACCAGTTTACATGAAACACGTGGGTAATTTCATACATCAGGTCAGGACAATCCACACCCTTAAAGAAAAACTATCTCCTTTTGAAGGTTTATTGCATATCGATTTTTCGGAAAAGTACAGCGCTGAAATTCAATCCGCTCACTTTGGTAGATCAAAAAGTCAGTTGTCACTGCATACGTGCGTATTAGTAATACAGATTTTCAGTCACCAGATAGACATTTAAAAACAACATCAATATGTACAGTCTCTGAAAACTTGAGATATGACCCTGTGTTTATATGTGTGCACCTTCAGCCTGTATTGTATAGAATTAAAGAAATAACGGTCGAGAAATTACGGAATTACATATACTCAGTGACGGACCATCGACACAGTACAGGAATAAATCAATGTTTCATTTGATTGCGAATTACATAAGCGACGAATTAGGAGTGAACACCATTATTTGGCATTATAGTGAATGAGGTCACGGCAAAGGCGCTCCAGATGGGGTGAGTGGATGCGTTAAAAGATTATGTGATAATTCAGTTGCAATGGGTAAAGATATTTCGAGCTACAATGGTCTAATGAAGTGTTTGAAATAAAACTGCAAAGGGATTGAAATTTACGGAGTTGATGATTCTGAAGTGCCAAAAATACAGAGTATATTGGATAAGAGTACAACGAAACCTTTCAAAAGTACATTCAAAATACACCAACTTATTTGGAGTCGATGGACACCAAATGTAATGTACGTAAGGAGGTTAAGTTACCTAGAATGCGAAGCAGATAAGAATTGTATTCATTTTGGAATGGGACAGATAAAAATTCAATATCCTATATATAATAAATATAATAAATCCTAGATCACCAGAGTCAAGTAGAGGCAGTGCATCACCAAATTACAATGTAGCTACACCTGATGCTTCAACTGTAACCATGTCATCTAATCCACCGTTTTCACCAGAAAGTCCGCCAGGTACATCAGATAATAATGTACAGTTACAAAATTTACTTTTGTGTCCAAAAAAGAAAATAACCACTGAATCTGACAATTCTGATAGCTCGGACAATATTTTAGCCCCCCACCAGCTAAACGACCTCGCCGTTTAATTATACCCGATTCAGACAGCGAAGAAGACGAATCTATCTTCTAATATGTATTTTGATTAAGCCAAAAACTAATTATTAAAGCTAATAGTGATTTTTTTACTAAGATTGGTAATTATATCATTTCAACCGATTTTAAAGATTAACGTTGATTTTCAAAACTCTACAAATAACTAACTAACTAAGTGCAGCAATGGTACGTAAGCCATTTATTTGTTAAATATGAGACAAAAACAATTGAAGTCCACAGAAACTCCTTTCTGTGGACATTTTTATTTTATTTTCTAAGTGTCAAAGTTTCATTTATTTTTTCTTGTTTTTATGTCATACAGTTAAGTACACTGTTGTTGTTGTCCTTGATTAATATTTAAGAAGAAATGTAACACTTTTGTTGGCAAAATGTACAACTTTTGTCTTTTATGTTGATTTTGTAAACTTTTCGGTGGACACAAAAATACCTTAAATGTGCTCTAGATTGACAAATACTTTAATTCATCTCAGTTAACATTTTTGTATACTCTCTTTTGTACTTTAAAAAATAAATATTGATTTTAAAAGAAATTCATGTAATTTTTTATATTTTTCTTTTCTAAAGTTCGATTTGTTTATGACCCAGGTATAGCAGACTATTTAACAAAGCTTTCTTTACAAGTTTTTATCTGAATAATCAAGTTATTGGTAAAGTTCTAAAATTTGACTGGTATGTTTTATTTTAGTATTTATGTTCACCGATTTCTCGAAAACGGCCAAATCGAATTAAATTGTATATTTTTTACTCAATAGTTTTTAATAATGAGGCACCTCACTCAATAATACACCGTAATATATGATACAGGTAAAGTTAGCAAAGTAGATTAGTAATTTAATTGTTGCTTTATTAGTGAACTTTCTAATCCTTCCGATATCAAATATTGCAGAACTTAATTACGAAGCTCATCAATATGTGCTGCCAACTGGAACTTTCAAAATCTTAATTATCATTTGGCTGTTTAATAATTTATTATTATTATTTTAATAGATGCAGAAAGTCGATGGATAAAAAACTAAAATAAATAAATAAATATTTATTTAATTTCCAATTACACATGTTTACATACAGGAACAAATATGATAAAAATTAAATAAAGTAACAATAAGTCTAACAAAAATAACATGGTATGATAAAATTAAAACTATTTGTACTCGTAGCTTAAAAATATAGAATCTACAAAAGAAAAATAGAAAAGTCAAGTTTATAATATTAGCTACCTGCCTGAACTAGGTTGAGTACCTGTGTTTCAGACATCACTTATACAATCGGTTTAATAATGTAGGACACTAGATATTTAAATAATTAAACTATATTATATAATAAATAAAATAACTAAATAACGTTTATTGTTACTTACAATTAATGCAAACTATTTTAGAAATTCTAACAACTTCTCTGTGTCTTCGTAATTTAAATTATTTAGATATTCCCTTACACTTATATTACAGTTCTTATAACTTGGACTATATACCTTTAGTGACTTGTTGAGCTTGTTGTATATAACAAGCTCAACAAGTTTTATAATTTACAGTGGTAGAGCCACGCGGCAGCTTTTGCTGTCGCACGGATGGGCCGGCTTGAACCGGGGTGGTACCACGACCTCACAGAATACCAGCGTGAAGTAGAGGTTTACCTCTGCGTTTCGCTTGGTGAGTGCAGGTGGCCGGAGGCCCTTTTTACTGGAAATGAGGCATTCCATCTTAGTCCTCACGGGTGACAACGCATCTGCATTTTGATTCGCAAACGAGGATAGATGTAGATGTCTATGGGCTACAGCAACCACTTACCATCAGGTGGACTGTGTGCTCGTTTGTCACCCTTATCCTTTAAAAAAAAAGAGCCAGCCAAGTGCCAGCCGATGACTTTTTTAATAAATATTTCAATTTCATGTGCTATGTGTTCGAAGCAACTTTTTCAGTTATTTTCTTTCATTTAAGTGAAACACAGAATTATGTTATGAAATGGTATTCATTAAGGTTCCGTTACCACATACTTACTTATATTGATCAACTGTGTATGTTATTACTCTAAGGATGTAACTTATCGTAACATTGGATGGATAAAATTGAATAAAAGTACCATGGGTTTTTTATATTTACTATTTCAGAACTCAATAAACTTGTCAGTCTGGGATACCTTAGACGATATTTTGTCGACCAAATTGGCGATAAATAGAAGATAGCCAGATTAAAAGTACCCTTAACCGACGGGAATATATACGTAGGTATATGGATGTAAAAGAGGCGAGAGAGGTGTGTTAGAATCGTGCCAAATGGAAGTACATAGTCTCTGCCTGCCCCTCTGTATAACAGGTGTGAGTGTTTATATTTGCTTTATGTCAATGTAAGTTGGTCACATTTATTGTGAGTTGCACACAGTTTGATGCAGCCGGCAGCTGTAAAGCAGCCAAGAATCTCAAATTTAGGAGACGACGGTATCTGCTGTAACTCCATCCTTGAAAGTATTCACAGATTGCCTGAAGATAAGTGGGTATATTTAGATCTGCATTCTAATGAATTAAGTGTTCAGTTTTATTTTAAGTTATTATCATAATCAATTGAAAACAATAATCGTACAACGTACAAATGATACTGTTTTTATAAGTTTCCGCGAATACTGCACGTTAAATAAAACAAGTTCTTACGGATTTTACCGCGACAGTTAACTTAATTTATATTCCCGCCGTTTCGAGCACTTTACAGTACCCATAGTCACGCAAGAACTGATGTGTTCAATGTCCTGAAGTCATACTTAACCATGGCTACATTCTGATTAAATTTATTAATAATTGGTTCGACCTACGCAGTATGAACTTATAGTATCTTGAAGTCTTGCAGTTGTATGCTTGGGTTGGCATTTATCATTATTAATCTTAGGATCCTAAGCAAATGGTATCACCCAGCCAACTTCACTTTGCTACTTGGGATGTTTTCTTATTTCAATAATAGCCCTTCGGGGATTTGGTGATATTTTACAAGAATTAGTGTTCTATTAAACCTGAAGTCATGGCGTGGGTGATCCTGTCGATTCTTTACATTAGCTATATGTTCTTTTACGCGAGTTATAATCGATCTTTTAGTGTGTCCTATATAAGAGAGACCACATCCACAATTAAGATTCTACACTCCTGCATCTTACAGAGGGATGATGATTACACTTGACGGATGATAAAAACTGACTCATCTTCTTTGGTGACTTGAAGTATATTTCTTTAGATGCTCGCTTAAAGATGTAGCCAATCTAGTCAGTGACACCTGTGTATAACAGGCACACGCTCGACTGTGGCCGCTTTTACTCGTTCACTGCAACGTTGGCGCGGGACCTGAAGCTCATTGCCACGCAAAACTTCATAGCGATAAAATCCTCAAAACCTAGTTTAATTTAAAATACAAAATGGTATTTTTTGAAACATTATTCTGTAAAAAAATGTATTTTTAAATAAATTAATGTTTTCTTTTGTACGGGTTTTATCGCGTTTGACTTACTTATGTAAAATGTTTCGAATATTTTACAGTCCACAAAATCTATTCAAAAATTTTTCTTCCTTTTTTCTCTGCAAGTCTCTGTTAGTCTAGAAGAATATCTTTTAAAATTAAATCAAATAGAAGAATTAGATTGAAGAAAAATCGAAAAATAATATGGAAAAAACCAATAATTTTGAATAATAACAAAAATACAAGAAAAATTAATTAATCGTAATTAAAGCGAAACACACTTTTAAAAGCTTTTTGAACCACGTACGTTCTAACGTTTTTACGTTGTCGAGTAATTTGAAAAGTACTCAGAGTAATAACGTTACCTTTACTAACACAAAAGCCACAAAGGATACAAAATCATGGATTTAAAGAGTACTATGATTGAAAATATATGCCCCTGAAAGAAAAAACATGGGGTCAACTGGTGAGTGACCTTCTAACCCAAGAAACTGATATTACACCACGTTGGGTTCGCGTACAACAAGGTGGGCGTGACCCCTGAGAAGGTGTGCCACTCAAAGTGAGTCTGTCGCCCTTTCTTAAAAGAATGGTTAAACGACTAAGATTACGAGTCCCTGTGGAGTGGCCCCGGTCTTGACGTCAGGTGAAGTGGACTGTAATCGTAAGGAAGGTACAGTGGGAAATAAGACATCAACTTTATCTTCGTAATTTCCTCCATAAAAGTGCAACATTAAAACTTTCTTTAATTCGTATTTTCGAGAGTGGTGTGTCATGCCTAGTGTGGTGGTGCTGGGGATTGTAGTGCTGGGATTGACGGCGACGGGTATAGTGCGCACGATTGAGGGAGTGTGGGAGGTCCCCTTAAAACTGGGCAGGACACATAATTTTTTTTCTTTACGCGGAATTAAACAAATTAATTTATAACAACCCCATTATAATGGATTTCCGCAAAGTAGCGCCTAATTCTGTTAATTTAATTAAAGTTATTAAAATTAAAATTGTCGTGTAAATCACTAATTTTAGTTAAGTTTAGTTTTATAATTAGGCAAATCAATTAAGTATATATAGAAAAAATTAAAATGTCAAAGGCGTATTTAATCTAAAGAACATTTATTAAATATTATAAATGTTTAAAGCATGGCTATGTCAAGTATAGGCAATGATATTCTATTCATTTAAGAAGTCTTTTACATCATAAATACACTTTAATAACAGCCAGCTTTTTAGTTTGGTTTTAAATTTACCGATTTCTGTCTCTTCTTTAACATTTACCGGTAGATTATTAAATATCTTTATACTCGGTATTCGGTTTAAAACTAGTCTATCTGATTTTCTAGTGTTACGCAAATATACATCGGGCGCTTTCTTGTACATATGTTACTTTTTACATGAACACCTAAGAACATATTAAGATATTCAACCAAATACACCTATTTTACAGAACATATTCAAAGTTATAAATCTTAAATATCTAACATACATGGTGAAAACAACAATCTTTATTAATAAACATGAATATCTCAACTAATACAATAGTTTAATTCACAAATTTAAGGCATTAATAGGCTTTAATTCGACTAAATTTATTATCACTTCACTATTTTAAGCACAAATTTAGGCACTTTTAACACAGCACTGTTCTAATTAATATATATAATAATCCTGGAACTTTGATAACTTATTTCTACACATATTACTGAAATTTTCATTAATTAGTTAAGGATAATAATTTATTTTTTTTCCTTATAGTACATTATTTAAACACTGTTTGAGTCCCATACAAAATGAATAACCAATCTGTTCACGACTCTCATTGACTCAGTAGGAGGCTAGTCATCTCACCTGTGGCATCGCTCTCGAGCGGTTGTTCCAGGTAGTCCGCGCGCGCTAACGTCCCTACGTTAGTGCCCGTTCCGCGCCTCGCGCTTCTCCATCTAGTTAGCGCTCAATAGCGCTGAAGCACTGTAAGTGTCTCCACGCTAACTTTCAGTCCTTACCCTCCCCCCTTCCGATCGGGGAGGTCTGACTCACCGCTTATATTATAGTAGTACACTAGTACTTTATAAGTTTATTAGTTTATTATAATTATTTATGTAGTATATATACAAGGACATCGGAGTCCTCTGACTCCGATGACACCAGTGCTTTGCACGAATCATCATTTACCACGGTGTCGTCAAAGCGCGCAGCGAAGCGCGCCGCGAAAAATCGTTCGCCCCCCGCCGTAGCGGCCCGTGCTGCCCCCACTAGCCCCGCAGCCCCCGCCGCTGCCGCGTCTACTTCCGCAGCCCCCACCGCTGCCCCGACCTCCCGTAAGTCGCAAGACATCCCAGCGCCGTCGAAACCGGCCACGCGTTGCGCTCCCAAACTTGCAAAGAAGCAAGTCCCGCCCCCTGTCTTCTTGAGAGACAAGGCAGCATTCACACGACTAAGCAAGATCTGCTATGATACCGGTATCAAGTACGATCAAGCTATCAACATGGGCGTAGCGATAAAAATCGTTCCGCAATCGTTAGACGATTTTCGCCGCCTCACTAGATTATTTACTAATGAACGTGTGTCGTGCCACACATATGCTCTTCCGGAAGAACGTAAAGTCAGGGCCGTCATCCGAGGAGTCCCATACAAACTCTCCAACGAGGAGATTCTTGATGACCTTAAGTCACAAGGATTTCCCGTTGAGGCTGTGCATAAAATGCACAGCAGGACCGGGTTAAGATACTCGTTAGTTTTAGTGATATTAGCCAACGTTCTGGAGGCAAAAACTATCTTCTGGGAAGTACGTACTGTGTGCGGCTTGTCTGGAGTAAAAGTTGAACCACCGCATAGGCGCGGTTTCCCGGCGCAGTGCCACCGCTGCCAACTATACGGTCACGCGGCGGACAATTGCTCCGCCCCACCCAGGTGCGTTCAGTGCCTCGACCCACACAACACTAAAGAGTGTCCCCGGCCTAAAGATGCCGTATCCCCGCCCGCGTGTGTCCTGTGCCAGCAGACAAGACACCCGGGCAAGCTACAGAAGATGCCCGTGCGCTCCTCGTCCACGCATTTCCTTAAATAGGCAGGTCCCGCCGCCGGTAAATGACCGTTCATTTCCGGCATTATATGTTAGGAAGCCCCGTCAGGGCGTATCGCAGCCGTCTCAGGGCTTTGCACGACCCCCTCAGGGTCCCCCGGGACAACAGGCGCCTCTTAGGCCACCTCCAGGCTTCTCAAAGCCTTCGCAGGCTCCAGTTTTTCCCTGGGGCCCCAAAAAGGTAGATCCGCCGCAGGCAACCTCTGCTCCGCAGCAGAAGCAGCCTACAATCGCCGATGACCTTAACACGGTTTACGCCGCGATAAGGAACATCGACGTGAATGAAATTTCAGTATTAGCAAGCAAATTGCGCGCTGCTAGGTCCCCGCAGGACCGTCTTTTGGCTCTCGTAGAGCACAATAAATTATTGCGTTCGTTGTAAGTTAAGTTAACTTAATTAACTTAACTCACAATGACAGAGCCTTCTGCTCTGCCTAATAGACACGGTCGTGTCAAGCGTAAAGCGTAAAGGGTAAAGCGCCGAGGCGGCGGCACGGCCATTTATTACAAGAAGACACTACATTGCTCTCATATTGATACTCCGCAGCTTACCAATATGGAAGCTACGATATGCAGGTTAGCTATGACGGGACATCAGTCTTTAGTCATAGCCTCCTGTTACATTCCCCCTGGAATCCTCCCCCTTAAAGATGATTTTGAGGCCATCTTATCTCTAGACAATTCAGTCATTATGTTTGGAGATTTCAACTCTAAGCATACTGAATGGACATACCGTACTATCAACCGTAGTGGCAGGACACTGCTTGATATCACGCAGTCTCTTGACCTTACCGCCCACAGTCCTTTTGGTGCAACTCATTATCCCGATGCTAAAGATTACAACCCAGATGTACTAGATTTTGCGTTACTCAATGGAGTTTCACTCAACCTCAGGTCAATTGAGACACTATACGATATAGGATCCGATCACCAACCGGTCTCCCTTATTCTTGGCCATCAGCCACCCCCTATTATAACCATGAAAACCTTCACTAACTGAAAGGGTTTCAAGGAGTCCCTAGCTAAAGCTATGGACTCACAGGACTCCCCTAATTACCTATCGTCGGACTTAGAATTAGAAAGTCCCGAAAAAATCGACACCGCGGTCGATTCACTTTCAACCCTAGTTAAATCCTCCCTTAAGGAGAATGAAAGGGTCGTCCCGGTTGCTAATAATAGTGGGCTTCCCCTACATATTAGCAACATATTAAAAACTAAAAAAGCTGCTTTCCAGAGAGCAGCAAAATATCCCACCCCCGAATATAGGCATACGGCTAATCGTCTTCAACGAAAACTCCGTTTATGCCTTGCCGAATTTCGAGAACTCCAAAGGAGTGAACTCATGGAGAATATATCTCCCCTCTCATACAGCGTACTATCGGATGGCTAGAGCCCTCCGTATAGACGCTGTAACTCACACTCCCCCTCTCTCCCGCCCCGACGGTACGGTTGCCTTCGAGGACGACGAAAAGGCTGAGTGCTTTGCAGACAGCATTGCCGCAAAATGCTCACCTAGCTCTCAACCTGTCGACCCCTCACATATTCAGGAAGTGGAGGATGAGGTCCGCCGCCAGAACTCACCCCCCACAACTTCTGACCCTATCACTGTGTCCAATGATGAGATCTCATCCCTCATCAAAGGACTTAAGACCAAAAAGGCTCCGGGCGCGGATGGCATATCCAACCAAGCCCTTAAATACTTTCCAGAGCAGGTGTTTACCCTCTTATCTATTATCTTTAACGCCTGCTTCAATCATAGTTACATTCCCACTACTTGGAAAGAGGCAACTGTCATTGGTATTCCCAAGCCATGCAAACCTCTTAACCTCCCCTCCAGTCATCGTCCCATTAGCCTCCTCAAGACCATGGGCAAGCTCCTTGAAATAGTAATTCAAAATCGAATGAGGCGCCATCTGTTTCCCACAGACGGTGACCCCCTTGTCATCCCCAACAAGTATACCGCATTGTGGAATATATCCTCAGCGGTTATTATCCACGTCGACAAAAGACAATCGGGGTCTTTTTCGACATTGCCAAAGCCTTCGACCGAGTCTGGCATGAAGGCTTTATTTTCAAATTATAAAGAATAGGACTCTCCGATCGTCTAGTACGTCTCGTGGCCTCTTACAACATCATACCTTTCGTTTTAGACACGAAGGCACGTTATCTTCTCAGTGCCCTATTAAAGCTGGTGTTCCTCAGGGATCAGTACTAGCTCCCCTCCTGTACATCTTGTACACCAACGACATTCCAATCCCGTCGAATGGTGTACAGCTCTCACTCTTCGCAGATGACACTGCTCTTTACTTCAAAAGTCATATGTTATCTTCCGCAAGGAACAAGATCCAAAAGTCAGTCGATGACCTAGGAGATTGGTTCCAAAAATGGCGCATCGATGTGAACCCGGAGATGAGCTTCGCAGTTCAATTCTATTTTAAACGACGCCGTTACAAAAACTATAAAAATATTCCACCAATACGTATGTTAAGGACCCCTCTCCCTTGGCATACGTCAGCAAAATATTTAGGTGTCACCCTTGACTATAGGCTCACTTTCGAGCCTCATGTCAAAAGAGTAACACGTCTAGCTCGTTTTTATCTAGGTAGGCTTAACAGTATGTTAGGCCGATATAGTAAAATGCCTCTAAGAAATAAGCGAACCCTTTATAAGGTTTGTATACGTCCGGTAATGACTTACGCGGCTCCTATATACGCACACGCAGACTAACATAATTAACGAACTCCAAGTAGTTCAAAATCACTTCTGCCGTCGAACTACGAGAACGCACCTTGGTACGTCCGTAATGCCGACCTTCATCGGGACTTAGAAATCCCAACAATCCAACAATTTATTAAAAAACTCTCTGAAAACTTTTTTAAAGTCTCAGAGTCGCATAATAACACATTAATTCGTGGGGCAGTTACTTATACAACCCCACTCCCCTCCCACTATAGCGTCCGCAGGCCGAGGAACACTCTCTCGGACCCGCCTAATAAACCGTCAAACGACCTGAACTGCCTCCTGGCGGCTCAGGCCAATTCTAATTAAATTAAAAATTATTCAAAATTAATATGCCTTCGTAGGCATTCCCTAAACGGCATTTAGCCGTCTGCGCCCTCTTTTCCCAAAAGAGGGTCGCTTTAGACACGGCATAAGAAGCTTTACACAGCTGGTTGGCAGTCCCCAAAGGCGGTTTTTAGGGGGTATCACTTAGGTTCCCCTTTTAGGCAGTGAATCCCCCATAACCACGATAGACCGGCTATCGTGGTATGCGTAATGCATTTTCCGCCTCCCTCTGTGGTAGCCCTTTTCCAATTGCTTCGGACGCAAAAAAAGGAGGCTAGTGCTTTCTTTGTCTAAATTGCAACCATCTCTGTTCATTATAAAATATTATTTGTTTACATATGCTATTTTTATCTAGCCATTATATATCTTATCTCTTATCATAAGAATAAACTATATTTTTATCTTAAATAAGTATCTAATTTAATACAAGACTTTTCTTTGTATTGCATAGCCGATAACTATGTAACAAATAGTGTACTCTAAATTAATCTATAAACAAACTTTTGTAGAATTATCTCTCGACCGGAGAATCGAACCCTGAACTTTCGTTTGACAATTATATTGAATTGATTTACTTTTAACCTTATTATTTGGAATGCCTTGTATAATTTAATAGAAGAATATTTAACAGAATATGAAATTATTTATTTTTTATGAAATGAAAAATGACAAATTATTTTTTAAGCGCGTCGCCAACAACTCCTATTGTATATTCTAAACATTATTCTTAACTATCGTGTATTTTTATAGATTAATATGTTTAGTTTTATTTATTTAAATCTTAATCAGCTTGCCAAAATTTATCAACTGAATTGTTTATTACCACTGCGTACTTAAGTGACTTATGTTAACTGTGATAAGCTGTAATGAATTAATAAGTTATCGATTACCCAAAACGATTGATATCCGTCGTCATTTTTTATACGATTCAAAAGCTTGGCATCATCCGTATGTTTGTGAATAAATGACTATGGTGTTTTGAATGACACACTACGAGTATCAACATCTACACTTAAATGAACCGCAGTTACAACATCAAGACTTTAAAGAAAAGAGCTTACTCCTTTTTGAATAGTTGACTTCAATTTTAAATGCTTATTTACACCGAGATCAGCGGTAATGGGAAACATCGGGAGGAAACCTGCTTATCTGAAAAATAAAAGTATTTAAAAGACAATCCGCCATCATGTACTGGAGGAGTGCGGTGGACTAAATGCCCAATAATACTCTCAAGAAACTTAATACGCCTGTCCCTAATAGTGGGACGTATATAGGATGTAACTTTCCTTAAGTAAAAATAAGTAAGTATAGTATTAAAGTACCTACGTATCTAAGTGTTGCCAGATAGAGTATCGATATATAAAAGTGCTTTAGTATTTGTGTACGGTAAAATCGTAACATAATGGCATAATGGCTATCCTATTTCTATTCAAATGAAGACAGCTGTAAGACATGGTAATATTACTATGTACCCAAAACTCTCCAACGCTGCATTGAAATAAGTAGTATAGTGTAGTCATTGTGGTTGTAGTGATGTCATCAAACTATGGAGAGTGGAGTGAAGAATGGCTACTCACTAGATGGAGGGACGATCTGGTGAGACAGGCGGGAAGCCAATGTGTTTTAGTACCGTATTTAATGGCATACTTTGGAACATGCCTATGTTCAGCAGTGAACTTGTAATGGGCTGTAATGACGATGTAATGATTGATGATGTTGGCTCCAACAAGGATTCAGTATATTAGAATAATAATTTTTTCTTTACGTAATAACCTCCGCTAAACCAAATTCACCGTGCTTAATGAAATAGGCTACAATTATTTTTCTTCATTGATAGTTTTTTAAGTCCAATTATGAATATGCGCTTTTATTAGAAATCGTCAGTGGCAAACCTTTTCAGAATAATTACCAGACCATACTCATTAGTGTGGCGCCAAATTTGAACACAGTTTGACAAGAGGGCGTTTTAGAGTAGAATTCTTACATTTAACTTGCGTGTCATACCATCTTTACCAGGATACAATTCGGTGACAACACCTAAAAACCACTGAAGCGGTGAAGTGTTATACAATACAATACAATATACAAACACTCACGCCTGTCACCCAGAGGGGTAGGCAGAGACTACGGGCTTCCATTTGGCGCGATCCTGAAACACTTCTCTCGCCTCCTTTACATCCATATATTTACGCATACACGCTCGTCGGTTAAAGGTACTCCTACTCTAGCCTATTTTCAATGTATCGCCAATTTGTTCAATAAATCTTCGTCTAGGGCGTCCCTTCCCGACTTTGCCGTTCACTTCTGAAACATAAATTTGCTTTGTCACTCTTTCCTCGTTCATTCTTTCTAAGTGACCAAACCACCGAAACATTCCTTTTTTAATCCGAGTCACAACGTCATCTTGCAAATCACACTTTTCTCTTATCACACTATTTCTCACCCTGTCATTCAGATTCAGCAGTATTATCCATGTACATATATTAGAACGACTGTTCCTACAGATGGTACTAGCATTCTTATTCCACTTTGCCCTACTTTGTAATGTATGTAGGTATTCAAATCTAAAGCATTACCAAAAGGACTGAACTAAAGAATTTATTGAACAAAAGCGTACGAGTACGTTTTTTACTTAAATCAGCGACTGGTAAGCATTCAAACGGTTTTTAAATTTAGAAAATGTACGGGCGTGAGTACAGTAGGTTCCGAAGGTTCACTACTTAATGCATAAATCAGGACGGAATTTAAGATACACTCGATTTGAGAGAGTTTATTAAGCATTTCTTCATACGTGAGGATTGCTTGCCTATTATGCGAAACAAATGGTTTTTATTACCTTAATATTGGACTCCCATAACCCCCCTGAACGTGGAGTGCTTGAAGGGTTGAGTTTCCAAACAATGCGATTATCAGTGAGCACCTGATCAAATGTCTTATAATATTCTTCAGATTGTGAAAGCAATGCAGTTCATTTCAATATGAACGCGAGTCGACAAAATTATTACCGTTATCGCTGTATACAAATTTACACGGACCTCTCCAAGAGATAAATCTCTTAAAGGCATAAAAAAAAAACTTGCCGAAGTCAGATCGATGCTAGTTCTGAAAGCCTTATTAACAAGGCATACGAATTAACGTCAATTACCCTTCTCGCTGCGTATACCACGCACACAATGTAATATAAAGGACGGATAAATGTATTGCACTGCTCTAAACGTTTTAGGTTTAGGTAGGGCTAAAACAGATGTTACACTCATTAATGCGGTATCCAACTACGCGGCGAGCTGATAATTTCCAATATTTCTCTCGTAATGCAGCAAGTAAGTACTGAGGACCGGTGTGAAAATAGGGTATTTTACACCATGCAAAAATAAATCAAGAAATATATACTTATGATAGATTTTGTAAAAAGTAAACGAGAAATATTAATTTCTATTTATAAAAATGCATTATAAATTTTATATTTCAATTTTAAGAATAATTTTGTTTTATCTGTGCCTCAAATCTGCAAAACTTTTTCCGCCATATGAGATACTGTCGTGGCGTCACTGGTAAAGAGAACTAACTAGTGTCCTGTGTTATTTCAAAATTTTTCAAATTATCATTACGATTTTTGATTTTTATTCCGATTTTGTTGAAAAGACATCATAGAAGACGGATTCGTAAAAGCAGAAAGTACTATTGCATACCTTAAGCGAAAGCGCAAGGTAATGTTCTACTATTGCCTAAAATTAAATTTCCAACATTTTATCGAATAAAATCGTATCTAGCAATCATATTATACATATAAATGATATAAAAAGCACATTGTTAGAAAGGTAAATGATTGTTGAACTTATTAATAAATTTTTTAAATCGATTAATTGCCATTTTTAAATAAAAAAAGGGTTTTAGTGGCTTATGGTGTGGATTTATCATGTCCCTGTGGCTTGTAAACACTATAACTTTTGAAATATCAATTGTTTAACTCAATCTATTTTTTAATCTCTTCATCTATCATGTGGAAGCCACTGAATGTAAATGGCAGTGTAATTTTGTTTTGTTTAGCTATAATTAATTTTTTTCGGCTCCAAAATGGCGAAATTTTCGTTGATTTGGTTGCCTCGTATACAAATTGTTTCTGTAAATGGGGATCTACAGCCACAGAGTAGTTAGTTCACAGAGTACCTTTGTATTAAGTTTGGTTCGGCTTCAGTCGCCGTCGTGAGTGGACATTGTTTCGGTTGTTTTCAGCGGCTCAAAAAGATCGCTGTACAAATACACAATATTCGAATAACCAAATTTCTTAAATACTTGATTATAATAATAATAAGACATTTTTTATTACAATATTTAAAAGCACAGAATAAATAATAGTAGTACGTACTAAAAGTAAGAAGTATAATTTTTTTTGTCATGGGTGACATTTTTTTCATGCTTTACGAGGGTGTCGAAACGATAGGGTTGTCGAAATGTAAATCCAAGATGGCGGCCGCAATAGGTATAAAATTTTTCATCATGGGTGTCATTTTCATGGTTTTCGAGGGTGCTGAAGCCGATAGTGCTGTCGAAATGTAAATCCAAGGTGGCGGCTGCAATAGGTATAAAATTTTTCATCATAGGTGTCATTTTCATGGTTTTCGAGGGTGTTGAAGCTGATAGTGCTGTCGAAATGTAAATCCAAGATGGCGGCTGAATTAGGTACCACTTTATTCACCATGGGTGTCATTTTCATGGTTTTCGAGGGTGTTGAAGCCGATAGTGCTGTCAAAATGTAAATCCAAGATGGCGGCTGCAAAATATATCAATTTTTTCATCTTGGGTGTCATTTTCATGGTTTTCGAGGGTGTTGAAACCGATAGTGCTGTCGAAATGTAAATCCAAGATGGCGGCTGAAGTAGGTACCAATTTTTTCATCATGGGTGTCATTTTCATGGTTTTCGAGAGAGTTGAAGCCGATAGGGTTGTCGAAATGTAAATCCAAGGAGCGGCTGCAATGGGTATCAATTTTTTCATCATGGGTGTCATTTTCATGGTTTTCGAGGGTGTTGAAGCCGATAGTGCTGTCGAAATGTAAATCCAAGATGGCGGCTGAAGTAGGTACCAATTTTTTCATCATGGGTGTCATTTTCATGGTTTTTGAGGGTGTTGAAGCCGATAGTGCTATCGAAATGTAAATCCAAGATGGCGGCTGCAATAGATATAAATTTTTTCATCATTGGTGTCATTTTCATGGTTTTCGGGGGTGCTGATGCCGATAGTGCTGTCGAAATGTAAATCCAAGGTGGCGGCTGCAATAGTTATCAAGTTTTTCATCTTGGGTGTCATTTTCATGGTTTTCGAGGGTATTGAATCCGATAGTGCTGTAGAAATGTAAATCCAAGATGGCGGCTGAAGTTGGTACCAATTTTTTCATCTCGGGTGTCATTTTCCAGGTTTTCAAGAGTGTTGAAGCCGATAGTGCTGTCGAAATGTAAATCCAAGATGGCGGCTGCAATAGGTATCAATTTTTTCATCATGGGTGTCATTTTCATGGTTTTCGAGGGTGTTGAAGCCGATAGTGCTGTCGAAATGTATTTAAACTACTTTAATAATTCCGTATAATCATGTTATAGGTAATTTTTTTAATGCGCTTAAGGTATGCCCAATTGGATTTACCAATATATTTATTCTATTAATTCGAATTCGTTAAACAGAACTCATAATCTCATATTGTGTGTAATTTTCCATGTGATTTTCCAGCTAAAACATCAAAGAGATTTATATATATATAGGTATACTAAAACACGCAATAATCTTTATGACATTTGAAATCAAAACGATTTTATTACTTCACTTTTAGTACTCATGTTATAGATATTATAATATAAGCTTAGGAGAGAAAAACATGGTGTTATATTTTGCTGTACAAACCATGTCATTATTCCCATATAATAGAAGAAAACACGAATTAAGTAAAACACTGCACTGCACTTGCAATATTTTGTTTTATATAAACGATAGTTAAATATAAGTCATAGTTACTCCAAAGAAGTATAGTTTAGATTTTGTAGACAATGCCTTCGGGTCTCTTCTTGCCAGTTTTAACCAAGTATTTCTCATATTTAAATCAGATGGCACTTGAATCCATAACTTTCCGGGCGTGCATATGCTCGTTTATTAAACATCCAAAAGTATCTTATTCCTTTGCACAATCGGCAAAATTGTAGGGCAGTGACGTCACGAGTTGAATAGCATGGCGACTAGCGTTTTCAGGCGAAAATATAAAACGATAGATTGAAAGTACTTTTTATGACACTATTCAGTTTTCAAAAATTTATATAAAAATTATAGTGGTTCATTATCACTCTAGGATTCATTTAAAACTCTTTGAAAATGGGTGTAATACCCTATTCTTATAATGATAATAATCAATTATAAGATCAATGATATGCCCCTTTTTTGGCAGCAATATTTTTTATATCGTAGGCGAAAGCTACACTTTGCAAATTGTAATGACTGTGATTTCAGAAATCTCTACATCGGACGCGGTTATATCTTTATTACTGCGCGGTAACTTATTCAAAAATGTTAAAACATAAAGAACGGATCTTAGATATATATTCCAATTAGAAAATTTTAAGCTTAACAAGAGTGCTACAGGTTACGACTTCCGAATTTGAAAATGGGTAAACCGTAAACGTTGCGTACCAACTCAGAGAGTAAAACTAAGGCACATGACTCAAGTCTTCCTCATAATGGGAGGATTATTTCCGTTAACAAAATGTGAAGAAATGACACATCCGTAAGTATTTTCAGTAGGGTCGGCGAAGGCAAGTAGCGACACATGCGAATTTTCATTTACGCTTATATGACGAGAGAAATGTAAATATGAGATTAAAGGTTAATTTCCTGACTTCCTCTGAGCTACTTCGTATCTCTAGGGGCTGCTTGCACGTTGGTTGGATGACGGCATATAACTTTCACAGATTTTCGTAAAATACAGCGTCATTGCAAATGTCTATACACTTGCTGGTTTCTTATATAGTTCAATATCTAAATTACACCAAGGCGCAAGGCTATGTGTAATTTAGATATTGAATCGCGTCATAACGCGAGATATGCGGTGCGCTGCTTGACTGCGATGACAGAGCGATGCGGTCAGTTGCGTGACTTGTGAGCGGTTACCACAACCCCGTTTAACTCACGAGTGCACACGCTGGGCTTAAAGGAGGTAGGTAAGAAACCCGGCAATGAACATTGCAGTACTCTTATTGAATAATAATTAACGAATCTCACAAAAGTTAAGTGGTAGTTGTTAAGTTTCGCGAACGCAATCACTGTAACACGGACTATACAGTCATTTGCATAGATTGAAACAAAAATAATAATTAAAAGCATATGGTAGCCGGAGTTTTTTCTTGCCTTTTTGGTATTTACAATTTCCCATGATGATGCCGTGTGGTAGCGCCGTTAGTAAATCCATCATTCCGGTTTCGTCTCTTAAGTGCGTAACAATCAACTATGGAAAATGCCAGAAAATTTGTAGTGTTATGCAACTTACATTTCATTGTACACTAATTCTCCATTCTGCTTTGATATTCTGCATTCATGTTTTGCATCACTTTATACTATTTTTTTCATTCTGTTTTTGATTCTCTGCATTTATATTTTGCATCACTTTTATTTATATAGGATCCTGTAACGTTTTTACACAATAACATATCATTTTACTGCGTATTTTCACACTATTTAGTACTTTTAAACTAGCTGTCAACGAAGACTTACCTTTTTTTTGGTCTTTTATTGAATTCTCTGTAACTCTACAATTTCAGGCTTAGTGTACGTTGTCGTGCATTAGTTTTTCCTATGTGATTTTTATCTCGTTTCTTACTTAAATGTAATAGTTTCTTAATAACAGTCCTAAAACTAAAAATTCCTCAATTTGACAACCATTGTTTTTGTGGTTGTTATGGTAACTTTTATTTAAATTCGTCTCTGGTATGATGTTCTTTCTACATAAATACTTTTTGGCTGTAGGTCATGTACAATAAATTTCGTTTTAATTAAAATAATTTCTCGTTCTCTCTAAAAAGGTATAAAAGCCAAACAATTGGAGAATACAGGACAGTCTCGCTTCGGTTCTCAAACGAGAAACATGTACTAAAGGCCTTATCCCGGGGCCGCTTTGCCCCGGGATCCTGCAAGCCTCCATCTACACGTGAAGTCGTCGGTTAATTCTAATTCAAGTGCGGGGCCACACTACTCCGCGCGCTACGACTGCTTGATCCAGGCGCTGAGTGCAGCCTACTGCCCGCGCTACCTTCAGGCGCGCTTCGACTGCTGGCTCCAGGCGCTGCGTCCCTACTGCCCGCGCTACCTCTGGGCGCGGCGACTACTTCTCCAAGAACTCAGCGCACCTACCCCAGGCGCTACGTGCGCCGGCTCCGGACGCTGCGTGTGCCCAGTCCAGGCGCTGCGTGCCGTCGCCGCTGAGAAACCTCAAGCTCTGCGTGTGCCTACTTCTACAAAAGCAGCGAGGCTCCAGGCTCCACTATAAAACTATATTGTTTTATTCTCCAACCTTAATTTTTTTTAAACCTAATTGTAATCTCATTTCATCCATCACCTTCATATTTAATTTTTTTATAAGATTGTAAATACCTTTTAAAAAATTATAATATATTATTTTCTTGGTCTATTTTGTTGTTTTGCTGTTCTTAGGTTAGGTTCTCTTTTTCTTATTAATTGTCGCTTCACGACAAATTCTTATGGCTTTTGACAGATCACGGTAAAGCCATCTTGTTCACGTCAAATGCAAAATATACAGACCGGCAAAGTGCAGCTGCAAATTTGCGAATCTGCTATCATCAATCCGGCCACCAAACTTGAATGCTAAGACAAATCTGCCTAAAACGGTAGAGACCAATGTCCAGTAGTAGGTGTTTACAAGCTAATGATGAAGAAGAATAAACCTAGCAAGCTAACAGCATAGCAAAGTGGCAAAGCAATCAGCTTTGTAGCGGTTTCTAACGGAAAAAAAGAAATCAAAATAGGAGGTTCAGATGCCTGGGTGATCAGTAATCGATTGCTGAAAACAGAATTTGAAAATTCGAAACCGTTCTCGAGATAATCGTGGGACAGACAGACAGACGGACGGACAGACGGACAGACGGACAGACGGACAGACGGACAGATGGACAGACGGACAGACGGACAGACGGACAGACATCGTGAAATCAATATGTGACTTCGCAAGCTTCGCCACTTAATAAGAGAGCGATCTTACCTTTGATACCTACTATAATTACGTTTGTTGCATTTTTGTAATGTATATGTCTACTGAGTTACGGTTTAGGTGAATTTATTTATTAATTTTCGGTTCTGGATGCATTGTTTATACCACTTGTCTCACATAGTATTCGTAAGTACTTAAAGTAGTTTTATATTAAAGTTATACCTATTATACGTCCCACCGACAGTCAGACACAGTCGTTCTATCATTTCTGAAGTTATAGAGCAATTATTTAGCCCCGATCCTCCAGTGCGTGTTTGCTTTATTTTTAGTTTTCTTATTGATCTTCAAATTATACATATCATCGTAACTCCTCTATTTCAAAGCACTACCCTAGTTGCCTCAGCTAAAATCGAAATTCGTTCAGTTCCGTGATTACTTGGAAGGGAAGGACAAATTGGCCTTTAAAAAGCCAGGCGTGCTTTGTAGAACGGGACAGTATTTCATGCCGGCACAGAAATTGAAACTTTACAAGGCGCAAGTTCGGCCTCACATGGAATACTGTTCTTATCTCTGGGTCGGGGCATTCCAGTGCCAGTTCCATCCACTTGATCGCATTCAGCGCGGTTTGAATCGTCAGCGGCCGAGATCTTTCTGATCGGCTTGAATATCTGGCTCTGCGATGAGATGTTGCATCTCTATTCGCATTCTGTTGCATCTTCCACGAGGAGTCCTCAGAGTAACTGTTTGGACTAATTCCAGTCACTCAATTTCACCACCGCACATCGCGGTAAAACTGACCATCACCATCAACGTGCCAAAATAGGAGACGAAGTATTCAATGCAACTATTCAGACGACATAAGTCAGGCTATTTACTCCAGTTACTCGACTCCATCGAGTCAGTAATTCATTCTTGGGGTGATGTATACGCTTTTACAACAAAATTCCAGAAAATATAAATTTGACCTGCTGAAAGTTCAAAAACTTTATTAAACTAAGTTTGTATAAAAAGGGTTATTATAATACTAGCTGGCCAAGCAGACGTTGTACTGCCCTTGACGGCTAACCTCTGTACTATAAAAATAGTATAAAATTTGCAATAAAAAATACTGAGGGTCACTTATCGGGATAATAACTATCCTATCTCTCAAGTTGGACCGAACTGCACACAGTGCGCAAAATTTCATTGAATTCAGTTCAGTAGTTTAATAGTTCATCGCGGACAAACAATGTGACACATAATTTTTATATATAAAGATTAAAGGATTTATGGATGATAATAACCCCTGGAAATGAGGTGATCGCTACCAAGCTATTTCTAATTTGTTGTGTTGTTAATTTGTGTAACATATATGATTTTAATCTGTTATTTAAAAAAAAAGTCCCGCCGGGTTTCTTGCTGGTTCTTCCCAGTACAGAGTTGTTTTTCGAACCAGTGCTAATTAAACAAAAGAGTGACTTTCAATAAGTATTATTAATTTATAATATATATTGAATAAGAGAGTTTCTGTTTCTGTTTCTATTGAGATTTTGATATTAAACTTTCATTGAATACTTCGTCCCCTATCTTGGCATATTGGTGGTGTTGATCACCGATGGTTACATGGGCTTAGCATGTTTATGGTGTCCATGGGCTGTATTAGCCACTCAATGTAAGATTGTGTGTCAAAAACTATTTGTCTCGTCACTGCTAAACCAAGAGAAACTATTTGTCATTCGTCTTTATCATAAGGTGTGGTAATTATAAAAATTAATAAAATATAAGTATTTCTAAAAAGACAACGCCACATGTTAATTTTTATCTTACGCATGAATCAAATTCGAACGCCGGAGGCTGGTCTTTTATTGTGTCTGAAGTACTTTAATCTGAACACAAACATAAACGAATTGAATAATGCTGTAATGCAAAGTTGTTCTAAAACTGAAAATGCAAAGTATAGGGCGATTACTTACTTCTCAGTCTATTTATTTTATGGATAACGTTTCTAAATATTAGTGTACTCAAGTATACATGTAAGTAAGGAGTCACTTACCCAACGTAACCTTTTCCGAGAGCAAAGTAAATTAACAATATAATAAAACACAACATAACCAGGCCCGGAAACCGACAGTTTATGTTTTACACAAACTTTGGAAGAAGTAACCAGGTATTTCGACCGCTACGTGTACATCATCCGACCGCTATGTTACTCAACAACACTCATGGGTCTCCTCTCAATGTTGCAATCAGCTTTCAATATTTCTCTAGAGTTATAATATTTTTGATCGATGAAGCCCACAATAAGTAAGAACGAAAATAAAGAAATTTTAATAAGAAGTTAAGTAGTAACAGTTTTTTCAAATGGTTATAGAGTAAAGGAAAGTCCGCTGGGCTACGTCATTGCCTGATTGCAAAGTTTAAATGTCTTTTTTTGCTCGCCTTAAATTTCGGAGTAAGGGAGCGACCCGAGTTTGATGTATGTTTATCATAATTCCAACCGGCACCAAATTGTTAATTTTAATATTAAGTACCGGGCCCGAGGCCGAGTACGTGGTAAATCAACCACGTGCTCAGCCTCGGGCTCGGTGGTAATGAATAATATCATGCCTTGATTTTTTCATCTTCTTCAACAGCTATAAATGTTATCTATCAAATAAAATTTTACCTAAATATAAAAGTCAAACAATTGAACTACTACTATTCCTGTAATTGCAGTTTTCAATTTGTTTATGTTTTATTTTGTCTTATAAATGATTTTTAATAAGGATTGAAAATTACGCCTTAAGACTACAATTAGGTTATTTCGGTGTAAAAGAAGATTAATCTTATAGTTATTCACGTCATTACTTGGTGAGGGAAATTTTTAATACATCATAAAGTTTACTAACTGTATAAGGATTTGGTTTAGTGTTGCTAGATAAGTTGGCGGTTTCGGATCTGATGGGGATTTCCGTTAAAGTTATTGCGTCTATTATAGATACAATCGCGCCTCATTAAGCTATTATTTTTAATACTAGTATCGAATCTGGTGTGTTTCCTGATTTAATGAAGTATAGTAAAGTAATACCTTTATTTAAATCTGGTAGTACATTAGACCCCGCCAATTTTAGATCTATTTCTGTACTACCAACACTTAGTAAGATTTTTGAAAAAATTATTCTTGATCAAATGTTAAATTTCTTTAATATAAATAATTTACTTCATAAAAATCAATTTGGTTTCACAAGGGGTCGCTCGACAACTGATGCCGGTGTTGAGCTGATTAAATATATATTTAATGCATGGGAGAATTCACAGGATGCTTTGGGTATATTTTGTGACCTATCCAAAGCCTTCGATTGTGTTCACCATGAAATATTAACCAGGAAACTTCAACACTACGGTGTAAGAAGTGATGCTCTTAAATTAATTATTTCATATTTAACTAAGAGAACGCAAAAAGTTGTCATTAACAGTATGAGTTCTTCCGGGTCGATGGTACAGATGGGCGTGCCTCAAGGCTCAATTCTCGGCCCCTTTCTGTTTCTTGTATACATTAATGACTTACCTTACATAGTAGGAGATAACCATGATATAGTATTATTTGCAGATGACACTTCTTTAATTTTCAAATTAAATCGACATTTGCTAAAATATGACGAAGTAAATAATGCTATATCTAAATTAGTAAATTGATTCAATGTTAATAATTTACATTTAAATGGCACTAAAACGAAATGTATGAAATTTATGACTCCAAATGTCAAACAATTTAATACTAATGTAATTTTAAATGGGGAGAAACTGAGTCTTGTAGTTACCACCATTTTTCTTGGAATCACACTAGACGCGAAGCTTCCATGGAGCCCCCATATATCAAAACTAGCAAGCAGGCTTAGTTCTGCAGCGTATGCCGTAAAAAAGATTAGAAGTCTAACTAGTGTTGAAACAGCTAGACGAGTTTACTTTAGCTATTTCCATAGCATAATGTCGTATGGTATTTTGCTATGGGGACACGCAGCTGACACTGAAATTATATTTGTTTTACTGAAGAGGGCCATAAGAGCAATTTATGATTTAAAGCCTAAAGAGTCGCTGCGACAAACATTTAAGGAAATTAATAAATTAACTTTTTTTTATAGGATAAGAGTGACAAACGTGCACACAGTCCACCTGATGGTAAGTGGTTGCTGCGGCCCATAGACATCTACATCCATCGTCTCTTACAAATCAAAATGTAGATGCGTTGTCACCCGTGAGGACTAAGATGGAATGCCTCATTTCCAGTAAAAAGGGCCTCCGACCACCTGCACTCACCAAGCGAAACGCAGAGGTAAATCTCTACTTCACGCTGGTTTTCTGTGAGCTCGTGGTACTACCCCGGTTTGAGCCGGCCCATCCGTGCGACAGCAAAAGCTGCCGCGTGGCTCTACCACTGTTAAAACTTTGGCCTCTCAATACATTTATGAAAATGTTATGTACGTACACAAAAATAAAAGTAGTTTTACAAAAATAAGTGATATTCATTCTGTAAATACTAGGAACAGACACAAGCTAGTAGTACCAGTTACTCGACTCCATCGAGTCAGTAATTCATTCTTTGGGCGATGTATACGCTTTTACAACAAAATTCCAGAAAATATACAAAATTTGACCTGCTCAAAGTTCAAAAACTTTATTAAACTAAGTTTGTATAAAAAGGGTTGTTATAGTATTAAAGAATTTATAGATGATAATAACCCCTGTAAATGAGGTGATCGCTACCAAGCTATTTCTAATTTGTTGTGTTGTTAATTGGTGTAACATACATAATTGTAAGCTGTTATTTAAAAAAAAGTCCCGCTGGGTTTCTTGCTGGTTCTTCCCAGGACAGAGGTTTTTTTCGAACCAGTGGTAATTATACAAAAGAGTGACTTTCAATAAGTATTATTTATAATCTATATTGAATAAAAAAGTTTCTGTTTCTGTTTCTGGCGTACAGCCCTCATTTGGGAACCAATAAGCTCACACAGCACAATAATTGTGACCAAAGCCACATAAAGATAGACGCTTTTATATACACTAAAATAGTGACTATTGCTTTGGTAGAAGCTTGAAATATCTTAATGTTTCAATACTTAATAATTATCACACGACACCCGAAAAATTAAATATTTATGATACCTTAACGACTAGCCTGGAGTCCATTCAAAAAACGATAAGTTCGTTCGAAGACTTGAAGATAAGTTTTATTCTAGTTAAGTATAATTTGCTTACTACTAATAAATTATCGCACAATATATACAGTGAACATTTTATTTCCTTGTTGCACATATTTAATAAAGCCTCCATTAAAATTTCTGGAAAAATTTCAAGAAACGCAAAATTGTGTGAGTGCATAGTGTTTCGTATCCCTGTGTTAATGTAATCACGCTGAGTGCTTTTAAAATAATCTTATTTTCCTCTAAGAGAAAATTGACATAACAAAAATATAACGCTGTGTACTTGAACCAAGTGAACTTTACAGAGTAAACATCGTTAAAATTATATGAATATGTTTATTAATGTTTCCAGTACAAGGAGTCTTCGGTTCTTTACACTCACTACACGAAACACAGCAGCATTAAGCTACTATTTGACGTTAGTATTCTCTGAAAGCGAGGCCCTACCCCGGTCAAGCTGATCCATTTGTGCTCTAACCATAATAAAGCTGAAGCGTGGCTCTACCACGTCAAAAATTATCTGCAATTAATTTTAAAATATACAAATTTACGCTTGTTTTCATTATTTTCAATTCGTAAAGCTAAGTGCATATTTTATTGAATACACGCTTGGATGCGCCAGGGGTCGCTTCCTGCCATTATCTTAAATTTTCTGTTTCGCCTCGGGAGTTACATGTTATGACCTTGTGGGCAACACATTGTCAACAGTAGTCGCGTTCCAACTGTGGGCGCACTCACACGCGTCATTTTTCGTCGCGCAACGCTAGTCGCAATGTTTACGCGTTCGAAGCTTACCGCTCGATAGAAGAACACGCCGTGCACATGTCGCAACAACGAAAACCTATAAAACTGTCGCTAGCAGGACTGTGTGATACCGCAAGAACTATTCGAATTAATCAGCCAATGGTGCCGAAGATAATCGCATCGCAGTTGTTGAAGTAAGGAGTTCGCCGCGCCGCCCCGCATCCGAAATTCGCAGGTGAGCTTATTTGGCTTATGGACATGCAATTAACCGCTGGTCCTTCGAATTCATCTACTTAACTTGAATCATCCTCTACCTGGGTACCTGATCTATTGTAAGAAATTGTTTAAAAGCCCCAACGCGTGGGCGCCTCGTGGGCTACACCTACCGCAAAGACTAGGATTTTTCTAGTTACCACGCATACCACTACTGATGTTTTTCTAAAGCTGCAGATTCTTAAAAAATGTATGGTTCAAATCCCGCAACTAATTTAAATAAATTAACTAGTGGCCCATTTAAACACGTTCCCAAACTCTAAAGCGTTAAGCCAAACACTTCTAACAATTTAAAGATTTAAAAATATTTTAGTACGTTCAAATATACAAACAGAACATAAAATGTTTCCTTGCTATCACAAAACACTAATAGTAATTTAAGTCTAAGCTTAGTCCGTTTAAAGATAGACAAACTATCAAATCATTTTCACCACACTGGGCTCGCTGAGAGCGGAGTGCCAGAATCCGTCTTGCTGGAAATAAATTCAGTAAATTCTACTGATATTCTGATAATGAAGAAACCAATAACAACAAATTCAAATTTTAATTAAAAATCTATTGCATGCCGAGCGCAAAGCGCGTGGGTTCTACTAACGCCTAAAAATCAAAATTCCAACGTTTTGTCGCATGAAATCGTATCCAGCAATCATATTATACATATAAATGATATAAAAAGCACATTGTTAGAAAGATAAATGATTGTTGAACTTATTAATATATTTTTTTAAATCGATTAATTGCTATTTTTAAATAAAAAAAGGGTTTTAGTGGCTTATGGTGTGGATTTATTATGTTCCCAAGGCTTGTAAACACTATAACTTTTGAAAATATCAATTGTTTAACTCAATCTATTTTTTAATCTCTTCATCTATCATGTGGGAAGCCACTGAATGTAAATGGCAGTGTAATTTTGTTTAGTTTAGCTATAATTAATTTTTTTCGGCTCGAAAATGGCGAAATTTTCGTTGATTTGGTAGCCTTATATAGAATTATTTCTGTAAATGGGGAGCTGCAGCCACAGAGTAGTTTACTGCCGTCAGTCGCCGTCGTGAGTGGACATTATTTCGGTTGTTTGCAGCGGCTCAAAAAGATCGCTGTACAAATACACAATATTCGAATAACCAAATTTCTTAAATACTTGATTATAATAAAAATAAGAGATTTTTTTATTACAATATTTTAAAAGCACAGAATAAATAATAGTAGTTCGTACTAAAAGTAAGTAGCATCAATTTTTTCATTATGGGTGTCATTTTCATGGGTTTTGAGGGTGTTGAAGCCGATAGTGCTGTCGAAATATAAAACCAAGATGGCGGCTGAAATAGGTACCAATTTTTTCATCGTGAGTGTCATTTTCATGGTTTTCAAGGGTGTTGAAGCCGATAGTGCTGTTAAAATGTAAATCCAAGATGGCGGCTGCAATAGAATCAATTTTTTCATCATGGGTGTCATTTTCATGGGCTTCGAGGGTGTTGAAGCCGATAGTGCTGTCGAAATGTAAATCCAAGATGGCGGCTGAAGTAGGTACCAAATTTTTTCATCATGGATATCATTTTCATGGTTTTCGAGGGTGTTGCAGCCGATAGTGCTGTCGAAATGTAAATCCAACATGGCGGCTGCAATAGATATCAATTTTTCATCATGGGTGTCATTTTCATGATTTTCGAGGGTGCTGAAGCCGATAGTGCTGTCAAAATGTAAATCCAAGGTGGCGGCTGCAATAGGTATAAATTTTTTCATCATGGGTGTCATTTTCATGATTTTCGAGGGTGCTGAAGCCGATAGTGCTGTCGAAATGTAAATCCAAGGTGGCGGCTGCAATAGGTATAATTTTTTTCATTATGGGTGTCATTTTCAAGGGTTTCGAGGGTGTTGAAGCCGATAGTGCTGTCGAAATGTAAATCCAAGATGGCGGCTGAAGTAGGTACCAATTTTTTCATCATGGGTGTCATTTTCATGGTTTTCGAGGGTGCTGAAGCTGATGGTGCTGTGGAAATGTAAATCCAAGGTGGCGGCTGCAAAAGGTATAAATTTTTTCCCCATGGGTGTCATTTTCATGGGTTTCGAGTGTGTTAAAGCCGATAGTGCTGTCGAAATGTAAATCCAAGATGGCGGCTGAAGTAGGTACCAATTTTTTCATCATAGGTGTCATTTTCATGGTTTTTGAGGGTGTTGAATCCGATAGTGCTGTCGAAATGTATTTAAACTACTTTAAAAAAATTCCGTATAATCATGCTATACGTTATTTTTAATGCGAAGGCATGCTCAATTGGATTTACCAATATATTGTTTAAAAATTAACTTTTTAGCATAAGGATTGTTAATATTTATGAATACAAAGGTTGTAAACATAAAACGAACTTATTGAGGAGAATGTGTGGTATGCTCTACTTAAAAAGTACGATAAGAACAAAGAGAGCCCGTGCGGTGGCAACACGTAGTATTGTGATGGAAAAATGACAATAGGAAAGCACAGTTCGTAAAATGTATGCTTAGCATAACGAAAGATTAGTATGCATGATTTCGCTAAAATTGCGTTAGATAATAAGGAAAATGTCTTTAAATTTGTAATAACTCTTTTTGATCTGAAATAAATATATTAATATATTATTCTAAAATAACTATATTATTATTCGAAATAGGTTTACTGGTCTTACTTAATAATGAAAAGCAGGATAATATTTTTACTAACGTAATAAAAAAATATTAGTTAAGAATTAATAAATTAGTTATATAGGTACTGCATATTTTTTTTTTATGGAATAGGGGGCAAACGAGCATGCGGCTCACCTGATGGTAAGTGACTACCGCCGCCCATGAACAACCGCAACACCAGGGGAATTGCAGATGCGTTGCCGGCCTTTTAGAAAGGTGTAAGCTCTATTCTTGAAGGTTCCTAAGTCGTATCGGTCCGGAAAATTCGCTGGTGGTAATTGATTCCACAAGGAAGTCGTGCGAGGGAGAAAACTTCTTCTAAATCGCACAGTGGTGGACCGCCAATCATCCAGATGGTATGGATGGTAACGCGAGTTTTGTCGCGATGTGCGATGGTGAAATTGAGCGGCTGGAATTAGTCCGAACAATTCCTCAGAGCACTCCCCGTGATAGATGCGATAAAATAAGCAAAGAGATGCAACATCTCTACGCAGTGCCAGTGTATCGAGCCGATCAGAAAGAACTCGGTCGTCGACGATTCGAACCGCTCTGCACTGGATGCGGTCAAGTGGAAGGAGCTGGCACTGGGGTGCCCCGGCCTAGAGATGAGAACAATATTCCATGTGGGGCCGAACTTGCGCTTTGTAAATTTGCAAGCGATGTGCCGGCATGAAATACTGTCTCGCTCTGCTGAGCACGCCAAGCTTTTTAGAGGCCAATTTGGCCTTCCCTTCCAAGTGACCACGGAACTGCACACTATTCGATATGTTGACGCCAAGGATTCCGATACTGGCTGAGGCAGCAAGGGGAGTGCCTTGAAACTGAGGAGATACGACAAAGGGGTTCTTTTAGCGGTAAACGCGCAAACTTGTATCTTCTGGGGATTGAACTGGACTAGATTTAGTCGGCCCCAATCCGAGACTTTGTTAAGCAAATACTCGACTTCAGACACAAGTTTGTCCCGGTACTCGGCGACGTTTTCCCGAGAAATATTGGCACGGCTGGTATATAAGGCATCACCAGTGCTGTCGTCTACATAGCTATGAATGCTACCAGTTAGCAATATATCATTGATATGCAGAAGAAACAGCGTTGGTGATAGCATAGCCTTGTGGAACACCAGCGTTGATAGGCTTGAGATCAGAGCATTTTAATAGTACTGAGATTGAATTGCGTTCTACTGTGAAGGATCTCGGTTTATTAATTGATTCTACCTTGAGTTGGAAAGACCAAGTAGCCAGAAAATTACCGGTACCCTGCGTTCTCTCTATCGCCTAAAAAATTTTCTACCATCTGCAATCAAAACAATACTTGTGCAAAGTTTAATTTTTCCCCTAATCGACTATGGTGATGTGTGTTATTTCGACCTGAATGCAGATCTTCTCAATAAATATGACCGTCTTCTGATTAACTGCATTCGATTCATTTTCAATCTTCGAAAGTATGACCATATATCCACGTATCGATCTCAATTAAAATGGTTACCTATTCGTCAACGCCGTAGTTTGCGTGCACTCACTACCCTTTATTCTATCCTGATGTCTCCAACTTCCCCTTCTTACTTATCTCCTTACTTTCAGTTGCTTAGCGCTAGTCATGAGAGAAATCTCCGCTCTATGAACCTTCTTCTCCTATGTCCCTCCCATAGCTCTGGACTTGTTCATTCTTCTTTCCACATTCAATCTATTCTCCTTTGGAACGCACTACCTCTCGAAATCAGGACGGCTAGCAATCGTTACGCGTTCAAGATGAAGGTTCGGGAATACTTAATTAATAAATTGGCAGAATCATCATAGTAACAGTTTATATATATTTTATGTATATATATATCTATGTATATATTTGTATATATATATATATATATATGTATGTATGTATGTATATATATATATATATGGTATGTATGTGTGTATATATATTGTTATTATGTATATTATATATTTTATTTGATTATGTATATATATATATATATATATATATATATATATATATATATATATATATTGTATATATTTTTATTACCATTTATATCTTATGTATTTTATTTCCATGTGCTAAAAGTGTTTTTTTTTTGTTATTTTAGTTTAGTATTAGCATATCTACTTTTTATAACACCTACTTCATTCTATCTCTGCATCATCCCAAGGTAGACTGGTAGAGAATGCCTTAGGCATTAAGTCCGCCTATATACCACATGTGTATATGAAGTTTTAAATAAAAAAAAAATGCACCGTCTACTACGACCTTGATGCTCCGATCAGCAAGGAAACTGGTGATCCATTTGCACAATTTCTCGGGAAGCCCATAGGCAGGAAGCTTCGAAAGAAGCGCTTTGTGCCAGACCCGATCAAAGGCCTTCGCTACGTCCAAACTAGCGGCTAATGCCTCCCCCTTGGACTCAACTGCCTCCGCCCATCTATGAGTTAGGTAGACTAGAAGATCACCAGCTGATCGAGCCCGACGAAAACCGTACTGGCGTACGTTATGTAAGAAATATGTTAATACTTTTCGTTTGATATAACAAAGGAGATAAATAATTTGAATCACGATTATAAGTAATTGAAAATAAGCTCACATGAAATCAATTGTACAACAGTTGTCTTCATGTCCAATCAAATATATTTTCTAACCCAAGACAAATTGATTCAGAAACCGAGAATTTTATCGCGTATTCAGGAATCTACCGGTAGACACCGATCTTTTTTGTGTTTGTTGGAATAAAATAAAAAATATATACAATTTTTCAAGTTATGTGTTTAGATTCTTACTAACTGAAATAGAGAAAAGGAAACAATTTTATAGCAGCAAGCTATTTTATTATATTTGGGCCTTATAAATTCAACCCATAAAGTCAACAACAATTTCTTTAAATATATTTTACAAAAATCTCTATAAATTTAATATTACATTATATAAATGTTCAAAATTTTAATACTTATATTAAATGCATACTTTGTTTTACATATTATAGTTATAATCATATTAAGAATTTTATTAAAATTGGGAACAGTTATATAAGAATATACAAAGAAACGAATACAATGTAGCTTTAATAATTTATGATAATTTATTGCTTTTCGTCTATTTTCGCGCTTTAAGTTAGACTTCTAACCAGTGTTTTTAAAACCGTAAAACATTACAATAAGTTTAACAAATTTTTATTTTATTTTCAAAAACACTATATTGAAAATGGAATAATAATCACCCAGTTTGCAGTAGGAATGGTTTTTAGACTACAATGCTTATTGTCCGGGCACCGAGAGACTGGAAATACCTCGATTTATCATCATTCTTTCAGGCACTACTGATATTAGTAAAGTCATAGCACATCTCATGGACCACATTAGCAAGTTACATATGTTGATTGTAATTAATAGTTTCTAATGTAATTTGCCGTATTTTTGTAAGTGATCTATAATTTGCTTTATCTTAACTCAGGCTAAATTAGAGTTTTGAAAGAAGTCGTTGAGTCTTCGAGCCAGCTTAGCCGTAATTAACCTTACTAACAAACTATGTACCGGAATTAGAAGTCATGTGAACTGATATTTTTGTAGCAATGTCTAGCTTTTTTATAACATAACATATGTTACCTTATTGTTATTGCATTTATTGTTATAACTCGGTTACAAGTAACTGAGTTACAACAAAAAGGTTAACATTAAAATTACAGCCTATATATACGTCCTACAGCTGGACACACGCCTCCCTTCATTTCTGAGGGGGTGTCAGCCGCGCAGCCTCAATGCATGTTGGCGAACTTCATATGTTAGTGAAATTTTTTTTCTTATTTCTCAGACATGCAGGTTTCCTCTCGATGTTTACCATCACCGCCGAGCACGTGGTAAATCAGCACTTAAAATTGCAATTAACATTTTCAGTGGTGCCGGCGGGGATCAAACCCGGGTTGCTCGCGTACTTTGAAACTTAGTTTTATATATACTTTAGTGATAGCTCAGATGCGCTAACCATCTGAGCTAACACGGCTAAACGGCTAACAAAAAAAAATGAATAGAGGCGTAATAATTTTTTTATAGGATAGGGTGACAGATGAGCAGACAGTCCACTTGATGGTAAGTGGTTGCTATGACCCATAGACATCTACATCTATCCTCGCTTTTGAATCAAAATGCAGATGCGTTGTCACCTATGAGGACTAAGATGGAATGCCTTTTTTCCAGTAAAAAGGGTCTCCGGTTCTCTACACTCACCAAACGAAACACAGCAGTGTTAAGCTGCTATTTTACGCTGGTAT
>JAVANC010000017.1:33547805-33588017 GCA_033319125.1 Parnassius glacialis | reverse complement strand
AATCATGTATATAACACAATTAACAACACAAAGCAAATAAAAAAAATAGTGAAATAGTGATCACCTCATTCCCAGGGGTTATTATCATCCATAAATGTCTTAATATTATAATAACCCTTTTTATACAAACTTAGTATATTACAGTTTTTGAACTTTGAGCAGGTTTTGTATATTGTCTGGGATTTTGTTAAGCTGTGTGTATATTGTGTGTAAGTATGTGAGTGTGATATTTTAAGTTAATGCTCTCATTGAATAATATTAACAATATTGTGAACACAATAAAATATGTTCTCAATTAGCGAGCAACGTTTTATGGGTGAAAATGTTAATTTTTCCACAAAATTTACAAAAAAAGTATTTCTTAACGTTAAATTGTTGATTGTTATATTAAAATAAATAAATATATTGCTATATGACTACTACAACAATTGTTTTTCATTAAAAATGTATAATAATATACCATATATATATATATATATATATATATATATATATATATATATATATATATATATATATATATATATATACCATAAAAAGTCTACAATAAAAAATTAACATGTCTAAATAAGTTTCGGTTTCGGTTTCGGTTTCGGCCGAAACTGACACCCAGACCGAAGGTTCGTTTTCGGTTTCGGTTGAAAATCCTGTTTCGGTCAGACACTATTTTAAATGTTATTAAAATATTGTGATGATAATGACGATAGCTTGAATGAGCGTTAAGAAAATAAAGCGATAGATAAAATAAATTGATATTTAAAAAATCGTTTATTAGTCATTCATAAATCGATTATTATTAATTTTAAACACATATCGACTACTTTAATAATCAAACTTATTAAGGGTGGTAACATCTACTTAAAATTATACTACAATAAATCGCCAAAAATTCTTGAGTTGGCACGATAACATGGGGCGCATCTTTTTGGAAAAACATTGTTCCCATGGCAACGTGTTGAGTATGGGTAAATGTTTCCAGTTTTGCACGCCAGTTGGTGCACTCCTAAAAAAATCTATATATCTGTAGATTAAGAATGAAAAAGAAAAGGTAAAGAATAATTTGGCTTCTTTATTCACGAACAATATAATATTTAAATTAATTATGTAATAAAGGCATTACTACGTTTATTTATTTATACCAGTTTCTATTAAAAGAAAAAGTTAGTATTGGTGTTAAGAAAAGGCATTTTTTTGAATTTTATGCTTAAATAAACCTTTTTTTTTAAATATCAAAGTTTTCACTTATATTTTTTTCCTAGTTTGGCAACTTAATAGCTTCGCTCACGTTTCGATCTTTATATCCGCTTTGTTTGACAGCCATTACATTACTCGTCTATTTCCGCTTTGGTAGAAAACCGATGTCAACAGTTTTTCTTGTACTGAATTACGGTTACGTAGCGTGTACTTAAATTATATATTTAATATTTATTTTTAGGAAATTATTTTAAAGTCGTTTTTTTTTTTGGAGATATTAAGCAAACATTAAAATATTTTTAGCCCTGATATTAGAACGTATTCCAAAAAAGTTTTAAATTAAATTTTGCTTAAGAAAATACTAAGTCTGAAAAACAACATTTTCGCTAAGATTACTAATTAGACTGTTTCTTAGTTGGTTTTCTGTTAAAGATTTAAAAAATGTATTTACTTTAAACTACAAATAATCTTCAAGTGTAGTTAGCCGAATAGCTATCTCTTCATAGGATGCAAGTGTGCTTTATTATACATACATACGGTCGCCTTTACACATGAGAAACAAAAAGAAAAAACCGGTCAAGTGCATGCTATGCAGTGTACAATTAGTGCTCCGTATTATTTGAGCAATTATTTGGAAATCCTTCAAAAAAATTAAATATACTAAATAAAAAAATTAAATCAAGAACATCGATTCTTTTCAAGGATGATTCTTGGGGCCATTAAAATAAACATACTTATTTCAATAAATAAGATGACTGGGTGCTACCATCTGCTTGGGATCCTATAATTATTAAAATTAAATCCCAACCCAAGCATACAACTGCAAGACTTCAAGATATAAGTTCTTACGGCGTAGATCGGAAAAATATTTGTAATTTTAATCTGGAGAACACCTCCCGTTACCATGGGTGCTTTAAAATGCTGAAAATGTCGGGAATATAAAATAAATTAATATACGCCATAGAATTCCCACAAACATTAACTTCTTTTATATCCTAAAGCTGACTTATATTTGGAAAATTTTAAATTTCGGCATCCGAAATTCGAATCTGTATTGGGGTATTGGTTTTTATTATTTGTACTGAAATTCAATCGTCTTCATGACACATTCCTAAGGGGAAAACTATAGACATGCATTATAACTATACACTGCGATGATTTCATAAGTGATCCTTTTTACAGTATTTGGCGTGGTACATTAAACAGAAATCCTGCGAAATAGAACATCTTACAACTTTATAAAGCTAACACACTAGGATGGTTTGTTTTTTAAAAGAAATTGAAGTGACTAACGAACTTAAAGTCCATCTTAATCATAAGTGGTTACTGTAGCCCATGGAAATCCACAATCAATTTTAAATGAAGAAGGCTACATGTGCCTCATCACTTCTGAGGATAAGAATGGAAAGCCCCACAGCCTTATTCATACGAGCTCTCTGTACCTTTCAAATCAGAACGCTGCAATCTACACATTGCTATTTGGTAAAAAGGTACCTAAGGTAGGAAAGGTCTTAGTGGTACCACCCAGACTGACTCTTAGGCAGAATTCTTTCACCAAAACAAGGTGTTGCGGTTGTTCATGGGCGGCGGTAGTCACTTACCATCAGGTGAGGCGCATGATAGTTTGCCCCCCTCTTCTATAAAAAAAAAGGTTGTAAGTCGTATTTAAGGTAATATATATTTTGCTAAGGATGTTATATGGAGCTGCTCTATCAGCTTTGAGTTAGTAAAAAAGTTTAAGCTAAATTAAAATTATTATGTGTTTTTACTGAATACCTATCAGTAATCATGTTTAATCTAAATAAGTTCTAATTAAAAAACTATTTTGTGTCAAAACTTATTTATTAAAAAACCTAAACTTATTAAAACCTATGACTGTGAAGTCTTATATTGAACAAAAAAATAGATATATATATATATATATATATATATATATATATATATATATATATATATATATAGTTTGCTGGTTTGACTTCGGTGGCATCAGAGGCAGCTGATGGTCCCACTCCGGTCGAGCCTACCAATTCGTGCTACAACCACAAAATAACTGCAGCATGACTTTACCACGTAAAAAACGATTTTTGCAAAATTGAGGCGGAGACAGTGATTTAAGAACCCTGTTACTAATTCCGTCGAGGCGAGGCGCTTATTTCTTTTTGAGGCTTTTGACGACTTCTGTGACTTCGTTCACAGTCTCATGATTTAAAGAGTCGCCAATTGTTGCAAACTTAAGCTCGATATTTTGCTTTTCTCACTAGAAAGTGACCTAGATTTATAGCAAGGCTCGGCATTCGGCCATTTCTAAAGATTCATAGAAGGGACCCGGGTTTTCCTGACCTAATAAGGGGCGGCATGGATCACAATTGCACTGCTTTCAGTACTCGTTCAAACTGCTAGGAGATGATGTGCGATAGTTCGATTTCTACCAACACTTGTCCCACTTATCCTGTCTTAAATCAGTTATAAGTTTTTCCCCTCATTTTGGAGTCAAAATTTATTTTCTATTGTACGATAGCGGTCGTATCGTTTAGAGCCGCGTTTTCCGCTCTAATCTGCTGTCGAATATCTCCCGGAATGTGTTGATTTCACGACAGCCTTACATATACTGAAGAGAGGGATGTAACGTACGCAATCATGAATATTAAAGTAAATCTTTCCAACTGGTTAACGACAAAGAGGTTCAAGATTAAGATAATAGAAAATCTACCATATTCCGTATAAAGTCAGACATCTTTTTATTATAATTACCTTTGTGGTAGTTTAAATATTATAATTGCAACTATGAATTAATAATAATAAATATGTATTTTAATGAAACTAATAAAATGTGCAGATATTTAATTTCCATTAAGCTGGTTTATTACTTTTGATTGGTACATAATTTAATGTATTAAAAATATTTTGCTATTGAAAAATATTTTTTGTAATGTTAATTGAAAAGCACTTTAATATTAATGTAAAATTTAACACAGCTTGGTTTCAAATTTACAATGAGATAAAAGAGAATTGAGATTTAAAACATAATATTTGGAAATGTTATTAAGGCGTGAGGAAACGAGTGAAATAACATGAAAAAACTGCGGTTGCCAACCCGCTCGCCAAGCGTGGCAACTATGGCAATAAACCCTCCATGAGCAATGACTCTAATAAGTTGTCCTCAATCCCCGGCGGCCCGCTATTGCTGGCTACGGTGGCGACCATTGTAACGGAAGGGCAGGCGGTGCTTAGAATCTCCGGTGAATGTTCGGTTGCCACCTACGACGACTCGACCTGTCAACTTGTAACGCACGCACCCTGAGGACTGAAGAGAAGATCCGGGAGCTGATAGAGCGCTGGAATATTATAGGATAATCCGAAGTCCGAAGAGAGGGAGAGGACACGGTAATCCTCGAATCCGGCAACTTGTTTTATCGACGGGAGAGCGACCATCTGTCCAAAGGAGGTGTCGGATTTATCGTCCACAAGTCTCTCGTTAACAACGTTGTAAAGATTGGGAGTGTGTCGACGAGGGTTGCGTACCTTATACTCAGATACACCAAACGGTATTCGCGGAGGGTCATATACGTTTACGCACCAATCTCGGCAAATCTCGATGAGAAGGTGGAAGAAATGTATGAGAATATCTCTAGAGCCATGCATTCCTCCAAAACCCACTGTACGGCGTTAATAGGAGACATCAACGCAAAAATTAGCACAAGAGAGAACGGCGAACTGAGGTTTGGAAAATTTGGAATGGGGCAATGGAAACGAAGGGGCCAGCAGCTGGCCGACTTCATGGAGAAAAAGGGACTCTTTATGATAAACTCTTACTTCAAGAAGCGGCTCCATAGAAAGTAGATCTGGTAGAGCCCCGACGGTTCGACAAAAATGAGATTGACTTCATTATGACGACCAGACGACAACTGTTCAGTGATGTCTCAGTGATCGCGTGGGTGAAAACTGGTAGCAATCACCGAATGGTTAGAGGCAAACTGAACCTAAACATTGAGGTGAAGAGGTGTCTAATGAAGTCAACGCTCCGTCCCCCTCGTGCATTAATGCAAATTCCCGAAACCTTTCAGCTCGAGTTACAAAACCGTTTTCAGTGTCTAGAAGACCGCAATAAAGTGGACGATATGAATGACAAGCTCGTGGAAACTGTCTATGGTGTCGGGACTAAGTTTTGAAAGACCCGCCGCAGAAGAACACAAAAACTCTCCGATCATACTTTTAATCTCATGGCTGTTACGCTGGAAATAAAGCTGCAGTCTTGAGGTGATTTGACAGCAAATAGGCAACTGAATAGACAGATCGCCAAATGCCTGCGGTGGGACTTACGCAATTTTAATACTGCTCGTATTGAAAAAGTGATCGAGCGGAAACAGAGCTCCAAAGTCTTTGCCAGAGATCTGTCTGCCAACTGTCGAAACTGAACACCGCATGTGTCAGGATCGTTTCCGAGACATCTGAGATTTTTAATAAGATTGAGAGGTTCACACGTAAGTGTGAGGAATGATCCAGGAGCAAGTCTTATCCAACACTATTCCGATGATATCCCGGACGTCAGTCTGAGCGAGATTAGAATGGCTCTCCAGCGCCTTAAAAATAGCAAGGCCCTGGGTGAGGATGGAATTACAGTGGGGCTTCTGAAAGCGGGTGGAAAACCGGTACTTGAAGTCCTTCAGAAGCTCTTTAATTCCGTCCTCCATGGTGGCATTATACCGAAGGCGTGGAGCAGAAGTGCGGTGGTCTTGTTTTTCAAGAAAGGCAACAACGCTCTCTTGAAGAACTACAGACCGATTTCCCTTCTGAGCCGCGTACGTGCTGTTTTCGAGAACCATTACGAATCATCTCGCAAGCAGACTCGACGACTTCCAACCGACTGAAAAAGCCGGTTCCCGAAAAGTTTAGCACCATAGACCATACACATACTGTTACGGCCTACAGCTGCTCCTACAAAGGTTCAATCTCCGGGGCCCTTGAGCGGAGATTCAACAAGCAGCTGCAGGTTCGAGCCCGAGTGACTAAATGGAAGAATTTCCTATAATACTAAGTTATATAGAAAATGTTTTATCTTAGTATAATTTAACTAGGGAGGCTAGTCAAATAGTTATTACTTACCTGTATACGAGGCGACTGCTGTCTCAGGGCTCGGTCAGGCCGGAAGTGTGTAGGTGTTGGGTATAGTCGTGTTTTTGTGGTCTTGGTGGTGATAGACCTGACGGGACCTTTGAAGTTGGCAGCAGCCCGGACTTGGGCACCGCTCCAAATTGTGGTAATCTCCAGCGGCGGCACCCACAGTCACTTTCTTCCTCTTCAACGTCTATTAATTACACTTCCAGACGCCACTAACACTAAACTAAAGCGTAACACACCACTTATACCGAAAACATATCTGAACTATATCAAAGGCTGCACGAGCAAATTAATATTGTCAAATGCACTTATATACGCTATCAAATTAGAATAACCAAATTCGCGGTAAATTAGGCGCGCATAACACACAATTCAGACGTTGATCGCAATCAATGTTAACTTCACGATTTGTCAACCCAGCGTCTAATTATAGACTACAATTTCTCGTCGTGCACAATTTGCTATCAAAACCGACTCTAAAAAATGGAGGTTATCCCGAGCGACTTCACTACGTGCTGTCGATAGCACTGTGTTCTAGCAACTCCGTTGCACCCACGTTCTGCCTTCGCGCCCTCTACCCGACAACGCACGGGAAGGGGGCCAAGGTGACCTTTACAAGTCAGCGGGCGGAAACGAGTGTGGACGCAAATTTCAAATGTTAATTGTTTGGTCTAAACACATACCCTACAGTAAATTGTATAGAAAACCGAAGAGTACAATTTGCCACTTTGTCTTGCGTATGTGGACTATGAGAAAGCCTTTGATTCCGTCAAAATTTGGACGGTGCTGCAGTCCCTCAAGTGGTGCCAAGTGAACTGCCGGTATATCGAAGTGCTGAAGTGTTTGTACTAAGTTTGGGCTACGATGGCTATCCGAGTACAAAACCAGAGTACGAAAACTATCCAATTGCAGATAGGTGTAAGACAGGGTGACGTAATATCCCCGAAACTCTTCACCGCTGCATTGGAAGACTCTTTCAAGCTACTGGACTGGAAAAGATATGGTATTAATGTCAATGGCGAGTACATCACTAACCTTCGATTTGCCGACGATATAGTCCTTAAGGCAGAATCGCTGGAGGACCTAAGCACTATGCTCTATGACCTAAATAGTGTCTCCTAACGAATAGATCTTAAGATGAACATGGACAAAATAAAAGTCATGTGTGACAACTGCCGGCACAGGTATCATATGGACGTTCCATGTGATACCTATGCCGGTAGTTGTTGGGAGCACTGAGCTCGAAGTTGTTGACGAGTATGTTTACCTAGGACAAATAGTCTAACTAGGTAAGTCGAACTTTGACCGAGAGGTCAATCGACGGATTCAACTCTGCTGGGCAGCGTTCGGGAGATTTTTTTTATAGAATAAGGGTGACAAACGAGCACACAGTCCATCTGATGGTAAGTGGTTGCTGCGGCCCATAGACATCTACATCTATCCTCTATTACAAATCAAAATGCAGATGCGTTGTCACCCGTGAGGACTAAGATGGAATGCCTCATTTCCAGTAAAAAGGGCCAAGCGAAACGCAGAGGTGAACCTCTACTTCACGCTGGTATTCTGTGAGGTCGTGGTACCACCCCGGTTCAAGCCGGCCCATCCGTGCGACAGCAAAAGCTGCCGCATGGCTCTATCACTGTTACTGTAATAATAACTAACTAACTAATACTGTAAGGAAAGGTTACGACACATACCTTCTCGTTAGACATACCACAAAATTTCAGTACTAGATTGTTCAACCAGTGCGCGCAGCCAGTGATGACCTATGGAACTGAGACGTGGTCCTTCACTGCTGGCCTTATGAGGAAGCTCAAAGTCGCTCAGCGAGCTATGGAGGGGGCTATGCTCGGCGTTTCTCTGCGTGATAGACTTAAAAACGAGGATATCCGCTATAGAACCAGAGTTACCGACATAGCCCAAAGTATTAGTATGCTGAAGTGGCAATGGGCCGGCCATATAGTTCAAAGAACCGAACAACCGATGGGGAAGAAAGGTTCTTGAGTGGCAGGCGAAGTGTAGGGCGTCCCCCCGCTAGATTGAGTGACGACGTAGCTCGGGACCGTGCTTTATGGCATTCCTTGGGGGAGGCCTATGTTCAGCAGTGGACTTGTGAAGGGCTGTAATGATAGTAATGATGCTCTTGTGATACTGATATCGTAATGAGGGCGTATCATATGTTTACGCACCTGAGTTCGTCGTTGAGTAACGTTTATTAATACGGGCCTTAGTGTATGAGATGGACTGTGTGCCCGTTTGTCACCCTTATCCTATATTAAAAACAAATGATTTCATAGTGACCTTTTCACGATATATTTTAAATTATACAACGATAGTACGAAATTTCGCATTATTCGATTACGTTTTTGTTGTAAAAAGTCAGATGAAGCTTCCATAAACTTTCATTGATATAAATAAGTATTACGAATCTGACTAATAAAAATCCCTTATTTTACTAAGTCATCGACTAAATGAATTTATTGACAACGTGTTTTGTTTCGCTTACGGCACATCAATAGAGGTGCCTATAGGATGGAGAAAAACGGTAACAGCCTTGTAAAAGAAAGAAGGTGAGAATAATATCTTATATTATACCACCACGTTGAACGTTATATGTATAAAGAGTTTAGCTCTAAGAATATTATTCTTAGTTTAGGTTTCTCTCTATGCTAGTAATAACTCTGAGATATAATTACTCTAAAGTACAAATTTTATACGATGCATTGTCAAAATCTGAATTATAGACATAATTTCATGTGAATGTTTTACCACTGCAAACTCACGATAATACAGAGACAAAAAGAGATCTGCGCATAAATTCAAAACGTCAATTACAGATGCAAGCGCCGCTTCCGACTTGTTCTCGACACCTTTACGCTTCATCAATTTTCAACCGCAGTGCGCTTAATGAAATTCAAGTTTTGTTTTACCGTGAGAGAGAACTTCGAAAGTTTGATATTTCATTAACTTTATAGGTGAAATTTACGAATCATTGTAATCAACTAATGTAAAAATAGATCATAGCTAGATTTAGATTTCATCCTAGTAGGAAATATTTGTTCTAACAGCCATCTAAGGCAAATAATTTAGCAAAAGCAGTATCGGCCGTCTCGTCTCAAAGAACGCTGCTTTCTTTCTCTGGTCTAAAATATTTCATATGCAGCAATATTCGAGAATTCTTGGCATAAAAAGTTCTCATAGTATTTCTAGTAATTTATCAAGTCAGATTGTATCATTTCTTAGGATTCAATGTTATTACTGTTTTGTACTCATCCTAACAATTCGGGAAATTTTAAATGTTTTAAATTTTCGATAAATGAAGAAAACTTTTCAAGAAATATCGACATGTACATGTAAATAAAGCGTTATTTGAACCACTGTGAAGAGCTTGATGAGATCTTAAACCGTTAATTGTAATTCATTTGTTCCTTTTTTCGAACCGAGAAACTTTATGAACATTAATAAATATAGAAATACAATAGCTGCTTAACTACGAGTTCCAAGGTGTTCGACGAATATGGTGGTATAAGTCAGCTGATTGGGATGAGATGCGACACGTTTTTGCAACCTATCCTTGGCCTCCTTGTCCTTGGGAGGTCTGTTTCTACTCTGCGGATCCGTCGAGTTGCGCGGACACGATAACCGATGTGTTGCGTCAAGCTTTGAAGTATTTTATCCCCTTTTCTGATATTTTATCCCTTTTTCTCCCACCGGTAGCAAAGCTCGCCCATGGTTCAACGCTGAATGCGTGAAAAGCGCAAGCATTTAGCGTAGCTATTCTGGGTTGACGCTCGAAACCGCAAAGCTTCGGATATCAGCTCCAAGAAGAGGACTTTCAACGAGGCCAAAGGTACAAAAATTTATTACGGAAAGCCAGTCATGGTTGCATTAAACATATTGGCGCAAAAATCTCTGCCAGACCATCCGGCACTAGAGCTTTTTGGTCTCTTGCCAAAGCGGTCGAGACAAACTTCTGTCGGCCTACACTGTCTCCGTTGCTAAAACTGGATAGCACACTGGCGCATACGGCTAAAGAGAAAGCGGACTAGTTCGCGTCTATATTTGCGTCTGGATAGTGGCAACAACACTCAATCTAAATTACCTCCCTGCGGGAGCTCTATGTTGCAGGTTCGTATCACAAATAAGGAGGTTCTTAAAACCTTGCGGTGTCTAGACGTGAATAAAGCTAGTGGACCAGATGGTATACCAGCTATAGATTTTTGTGATTCGGTCCGTTAATTTATGACTACATAGTATACAAAAATGATGTAATTTTGTCGAAGGTTAAGAATAGTTAAGTTACTTTAAACAATTAATTAATACCCGCAAACTATCTCATCAAAGCCAGTAGAGTACTTCCCGTTAATCTAGAATCATAATACTTGGCAAGAAGCAAGGTCTCATAGCTCAAAATAAAGGAATAATCCAAAATCATTGATTTGTTTTTATATCCTAGAAAATGTTTTTTATTTTGCCATTACGAAGTTACAGAAATTTGCAGTTATATCATCGACCACGATAAAGACTGATCTATTGGAGATTTTTTTTCACTGTAAATTTAAGTTAGTCTTTCAATCAGATAAATTTTCATTTTCCTTGACCACTTAAATTACTTTACAGCCCCTAATAATAGGCTTGTTTACATGCCCTATAAATCGATACACAATATTAGATACACTACTGCTTAGCGGCAGAGATATTATTGAAGAAGATATAACTGACTAATACAGACTACTGGACAGAAAAATCTTACCAACTAGCATATAACGTCAATTGTAGGAAAATTTTGGGTAAAATCAATTTATAAATTTTTCTTTATTAAAATATAGTAGTCTCATGCTATTATAATAATTAGTTAATGCAAGGGATTATCCTTACAACTATGCGCTTTCAGTCCCCCAGTAAAAGTTTACAATAACAGTTCATGAACATATAAATATATATGAATATAGTGCTTCATTATGCAGGGTTCAGTCAGTCAGAAGCCGATTGAATAAAGAAGTCATGCAGGCCACAAAACTCCTAATAAGTCCCACAATAGTGTACCGCCAAGCATTCAGATGGTGTGCATGACATACTGAGTTTTGTCGCAATGTGCGATGGTAGAATTTAGCATGGAATTATTTCGATTATTCTTTAGACAAGACCCGTGGTAGCTCAGGGGCTAAGTGCTCGCTGGTAATTTCGAGTAATCTGGGTTCGATCCCCGCCGACACCAATAAAATTGTTAATTGCAACTTTTTTTATAGGATAAGGGTGACAAACGAGCACACATTCCACCTGATGGTAAGTGGTTGCTGCGGCCCATAGACATCTACATCTATCCTCGTTTGCGAATCAAAATGCAGATGCGTTGTCACCCGTGAGGACTAAGATGGAATGCCTCATTTCCAGTAAAAAGGGCCTCTGGCCACCTGCACTCACCAAGCGAAACGCAAAGGTAAATCTCTACTTCACGCTGGTATTCTGTGAGGTCGTGGTACCACCCCGGTTCGAGCCGGCCCCTCCGCGCGACAGGAAAAGCTGCCGCGTGGCTCTACCACTGTTAGTGCTGATTAACCAAGTGCTCGGCTATGAAGGAAATCATCGTGAGAAAGCCTCCATATCTGAAAAATAAGAAAAAATAATATTTCGTAGACATGTGAAGTTCGCCAATACATCAACATGAAAAACTATCTCGTTCCTCTAAGCACGCCGTGTTTTTCAGACAATATTAGCCTGTAAAGTTCGCCAACACATCAACATGTAATACTGTCTCGCTCCCCTTAGCACGCCGTGTTTTTTAGACCAATTTAGACTTGGCTTCCAAATGGCCGCGGAACTGAACGTCGTTCCATAGGTTGGTCGAAGGATTCTGTTGTTAGCTGAGGTAGCAAGGGCCTTGAAATTGAGGATATATGACAAAAGGCTTCCTTTAAGCGCAATCTTGTGTCTTTTGAGGTTGAAAATAGACTAGAATTACTCGTCTCCAGTCCGAGACATTATTAAACAAAGACAGACACAACATTATTGTGCCACTCGAAGACGAGCTTCCATGAAATATTCGCACGGTCAGTGTAAAAAGCATAGATCAGTGCTGTTATCCGCTTAGCAAAAATAATACTGGTAATACAAATCCTGTCCAGAACTCGTTTGAGCTGAACCCCGTTGCAATATTTTTCTACATTTTACAAATTTAATGATATATCGGGCCAAAGAGAATTCCGTAAAGCATAACTTTTAAAAAACTTGTAGCTTTTATCCAGTATGTTTGTCAAAGCGACATTTTTTGTGTTTATTTTAAAACGAGTCTTTTAGCTTTTCCAAATACAAAGTGTGATTTCACGTTTATGCAGAGAGTGATGCCTTTGGGTTACAATAATTAAACGTTTTATCATTCTAGCTTTGTAATTTCGGTAATGGATTTGCTAATTTAAATGGGGCATCGACCCTTCCAAAAGAGCATATATAAACATCATCATCATTACATCCCATCACAAGTCCATTAGTGAACAGAGGAACTCCCTGGACTAATTAAAACTGCTGAACGAGACGATCAAAGTAAATTACATCATTGCACTGATATAAAATAATGATAATAAGGAGATCTATTTTGTAACTAGTTTCTTAGAATAGAATATATCAATTTGGTGTTATTTAGGTCAAGGATAATTATAGGGATAAAAAACCATTTATATTATCAATTTTTCGTATTTTCAAAAAATATTTTCCAGGTTCTTCGGATAAAACATAGCCTAGATCACTTCTGGCATTGTTCTCTATATGTTTGTGAAGTTTCATTATAAACGGTTCGGTAATTCCGAAGATTAGTCCGGTTAGAAAGATGAAAAAGACGAAACTTTCAAAAATGTTTAATCTCGTTTAAATGGCGTCCAAATAACCCCTTCAGCTCAATATAAGGCAATTATTTCAATTTATTTATACTTATGTATAGATAAAACATGTTGATCGGGCCTCCAGCCACCTGCACTCGCAAGCGGTCTCGCGGATGGGCACTTGATATTACAACTGGATTGTCAATTTATGTTCAGTGATTTAACGTAAAATTAATAATAATAATAATAAATATTTATTTCATTTCCAATTACACATGTTTACATACAGGAGCAAATATAATTACAATTAAATAAAGTAACAATAAGTCTAACAAAAATAAAATGTTATGATAAAATTAAAACTATGTGTAGCTTAATAATGTAGAATATACAAAAGAAAAATAGAAAAGTCAAGTTTATAATATTAGCTACCTGCCTGAACTAGGTTGAGTACCTGTGTTTCAGACATCACTTATACAATCGGTTTAATAATGTAGGACACTAGATATTTAAATAATTAAACTATATTATATAATAAATAAAATAACTAAATAACAATTATTGTTACGTACAATTAATGCAAACTATTTTAGAATTTCTAACAACTTCTCTGTGTCTTCGTAATTTAATTTATTTAGATATTCCCTTACACTTATATTACAGTTCTTATAACTTAGACTATATACCTTTAGTGACTTGTTGAGCTTGTTATATAGAAAGGGTCCTAAAAATACGTAAAATTTGTTCACAAATGCGTGTTTGGTTTGAGGGTTTACACAAACTAAGTCCATTCTTCTCCTGTCTATGGATTTAAATGGAAGTTCGGTATGCTGTTTTAATATGATGTTGAGGATAAACAACTGACGGACAGTTAGTACACTACATGCCAAGTACAGTTGATGTGTAGGAAACATGAATGGACGGAATGTGGCTACCTTCAGAACTGCTCTCTGAGCACGTTCTAGTGGGAGCAATATTGTTTTAGAAGCACCACCCCAGGAAGTAATGCCATAAGTGAGTATGGATTGACACAAAGCCAAATAGACCTGCCTTATCAATTTGAAGTCAGCGATATTACGAAGATATTTAAAAATATATATTAATTTACGAACTCTAGCACAAAGTAAATCAATGTGCTTGCGGAAATTTAAATTTGTGTCAAGCGTGATACCTAGATATTTTATATTGTCTGTTTTTGTCATAGATATAATAATAGAAGGAGATATGCCCGGTAGTTGAAAATGTATCTGAACCCGGTGTCTCCAGTTGGCCCCTACCACCCGCCTACTACTACACTTGCAGATCAGTAAAAGCAATAGATACGCAGTCGCGCACACACCCGCATTTTATAAATCAGAACGTACTACACAATCAATTACAAACCGTATCCCTACAGAAACAGCGTGCATTTACCATGCACCGTACTACTTACTCACACAAAAATATCAGTCGCTATGGTTGTGCTGTGCATTTTAAAAACAAAAGCCATTTATTTTACATATACATTAGTGATTGACTAAATTGGAAAGTTATCGATTCTCTTCCATTTATACTAAAATTGCACTAAAATTGAAAATAAAATAATTAAAAAACTATATGCACAGGAAATTATATAACAAAAAATAAACAATATGTAGCTAAATGTAAATTATTAAGTACCTAACCTACCTAACAAATACAATAAAAAATTCCGGTTATATTAGTTTAGATTGTAGAAAAAGTAGGTATTTTGGCATATGATACTAGTTTTTGTAGGGAACCAGTTTGGTGGCCTTCCTGTGGCATCAATTCATTTCTTTTTTAAATTAGCATCTTTTGGGAAGCTGAAAATGTACGATAATAATTTATTTATCATTTACATATATCCTACGCAATTTCTTAACCTCACCATGTACTTGGCAAGCCTTTGTTAAAAAACCTCTGGTTGGTAAAGATATTGTTTAATATATGAAAACAAACACACCCTTATGCATAATAAATAAATAGCCAGGAGAATCACCTTGACTTATTTTTAGCAAAAGTCACTATTATATTATTATCTGAATTCTGAACCATGCCAATTAGGTATAATAACGCATTCGAAGCTTTTGAAAACATAAAAGTATGTAATTAACACGAAGATAAGGCATAATATACTATAATTCAATCCAAAATACTTCACCGATGATTAACCTAATTATTTAAGCAACTTACTTTATGATCGCTAGTTACGAATTCAGTGTACTAAACGGTGAAAATAATCAAAACAATTAAATACCATTATGTCACATCAGTCTTCCCACCGGGCTGAAACGGTTGACAAATTGAAAGAATAAACTATAATAGCAATTCGCCAATCGACATTGTTGTCGATAGCATACGTTAGTGGATCTGCGCAAGTACAACACTAACTCATCGCAAGATACAGTGGCCGTACTACACGATGCATCCCCATAAATAAAGTATCGTTTTGTCATATATACATTGCTTGTTCAGTCGCTAAGCGATATACATAAGTAGTGGTTAAGGAGCAATGTATTTAATACAAAATAGTACCGTTGCAGTGATATTTGAAAACAAAAATAACGCATTAAGAGCAAAAAATATTTTACGATTTGTTGTTTTTCATGATTTTAAAGATAAAGATAGTAAAATACTTGTTATTACATATGGTAAGTGCTTCCATGATCTACAAAGATTTTATTTTGGCTTCGGTTTTTACAAGAAACCACTGAATAACACGGCATTATGATATTGTTTCACGATTACGGTTGAAAGTATACTAATACGCAGAAACGGCCGTTTGAAAAGAACCTGAGCATTTTGATCATATCGTGCGGACACAGACACGCCCCCTTGCCACTTCTCCTCTTTTTAATATTTCTATGGTTTTTGTTAATGCGGGACATGCACATGCAGTGTCATCATACGAGTTACAATGATGAGCGTAAATATTTAGGTGAGTAGGTAAGTTATTATTTCTCATTAAAAATAACATATATTGTGTTTTATCAGCGTTTAAACGTAGGAGATTATTAAGAAGCCAATTAGATACTATATTAAAGCCTTGCTGAGCGTATTTATAAACCTCATCTCGTGATTTAACTGAGAATAACAGGGCTGTATAATCCGCATACGACATTATGACACCATTTTGAAGTTGAAGATTGCATAAATCATTTATATAAATCAGGAACAATGTAGGCCCCAGGATACTGCCCTGTGGGATACCAAAAGAGCTGTTTTGTAATTCAGTACTTGTATACTCACCGATTTTTACACACTGAAAGCGATCACTGAGGTAATCGGAAAAGATTTGTAGTTGAGTTCCCCTTATGCCAAGTGTTTCAAGCTTCTGCAATAGTATAGGGCAAGATATAGTATCAAATGCTTTAGCAAGGTCTAAAAAGATCCCAATTGAGTGCATACCATTGTCAAGATTACTTGTGACATAATCAGTCAATTGGTGCAAGGCATCATTACATGACCTCTTAGGCCTAAAACCAAATTGTCTGTCTGACAGCAAGTTATTAGTTTCCAGGTATTGCATTAACCTGGTATTTATGATCTTTTCTAAAATTTTAGATAAACCAGATAAAACTGAAATCGGCCTATAGTTATTTACTAAGTTTTTATCACCAGCTTTGTAAATAGGAGAAACCACTGCTTTTTTAAGCACTTTCGGGAAAATTCCATTTGATAGGCATAATTGAAAGATATGTGTTAACGGGGCGGCCAGTAAATGTTTAAATCTTTTGAGTATGCGATTAGGTATATTGTCCCATCCAACTGCACAATCAACTTTCAAGCCAGATATTATACTTAAAACCTCATCAATATCGGTATTTAACAATACAAAAGATTTTAACTTAGAAAAGGATGTGGGCATAAAAATTGGATTACGAGTGCTGCTTAGTTTTAAAGTTGTCTCTGCTATATTTTTGCCAACATTAATAAAATAATTATTTACTTTATTGGTTGCTTCGTTTGGGCTTTTGTCTAGTGACAGTAGATCAAGTGGGGGTCCAAGATTTTTTGAACTAAAGGTATTATTTTTAATGAACTTCCATACAAGTTTACTGTTTTTACCGGCCTTTTGTAAAACATTTTTATCATATTGTATTTTGAGGTTTTTTAATAGCTTATTGCAAAAATTCCTATATCTTTTATAAGTAGCAGAAAGAATTAAATTATCAGGAGAAAGTTTAGATTTTAAATGAAGTTTGTCTCTATTTCTTATACAGCGGACGAGACCAGGTGTTATCCAAGGTTTAATATTATAATACTTACGTGACAGTTTTATTGTTGATGTATTATTCATTATTGCGTATTGCAAAGAATTTATAAAGTAACTCAAGGTCGTATTTGCATCGTCAGAGCAATAAACAAAGTCAAAATTAATGCTACGAATGTCATTTTCAAGGTTCGTCATATGGACTTTAGTGTAGTTGCGTATGCAGTTTTTTCTAGGTAAGGTTAATTGTAATGTTAGTAAAATTGTTTGATGATCAGTAAGCGAGGAATTAGTAACTAATGTTAAAGAAGGTTTATTTGATTTAATCACAAAATGGTCTAAGCAAGAGCCGCTTTGATGTGTAGGGTGGTAATGTGTTGGTAAGAGTCCATGAAAAGAGCAAATATTTAGGTAGTTATGTGCATGGTTATCTGTTTTCCCAGGGGTAATGTTAATATTTATGTCACCGGTTAGGATTATATTTTTATACGTGCTAAGTTTGTTTAGGGTAATATCAAGGGACTCTAGAAATCTATCAATATTTTGTGAAGGAGGTCTGTAAATTGCGATAACAATCGTCTCGGAATTAATTCGAATGATTAAGCAATTACTATCCTAGAATGTAGGTTCTGTGACAGTTACTTTTAAATTATTACTAACATAAATTACTAAACCGTCATTTTGATTAATGTTTTTCTCGGTTTTGTGTAAAGAATAGCCATTTAGAATCGGTAGGTGGGGTGTTAGGTTTGACAGCCAACATTCTGTAAGGACAATAATATCACATTTTATATCCAGTCTATGCAACAAGACTTCAAACCCGGTTTTATTCCGATTTATGCTTCTAATATTTTGTGTAAGTAAGATTAACTTATTTTCAAGACGTGGAAGTGTTTACAGCCATCAACATTACATGTTTTAGCGTCAGACACAGAAAAGTTGTCTAGGTCATTGAGTAATTGATTCGCCATACTTAATCTTAAAGATAAACTAAATAAAATATATAAGATAAACACTAGGTTTAAGAGCTAAGTAAATAATATAATACGCGGCGCTCTTAGGCGCCCACATAGTCTATGGAGTTGATATATTTGTCCTCTGCGAATTTACGTGCTGGACAGCTTTCATCGCCAGTTTTGTGGTCGCATTTTCTTTTAAAACGTTTACACGTCGCGCAAACGGGGGCATGCGTTTTGTTATTACACTCCTTAAAGGAATGCCCGAGCTCTCCACAGTAGTTACATGTAGGGCTACTTTCCCGACAAAATTTGGCTGAATGACCAAACTGCTGGCAGTTGAAGCATCTTGTTACTATTGTAAAGTCTCTGACTGGGCATGAGGTCCAATTAATATATATTCGTCCCTGATTGATAAGGGCCTTCCTGATGCTAGGTGGCACTTCGACAATGTAATTACAGGTAGAAAGGTTTTTCTTACCTGATTTATGGCTCAGTTTGACTGTTGCCAGGAAGGACTCACGCGTGGCATTGGGAAATTTATCGGCAATATTTTATTCGAAGATGCACTCAAACACTTCTTTATCCGTGAGGGCTACAGGGACACCAACAATTGCAATCCTCGGACGTCGTTTAGTCGGCTCTTCCATGGTAAGGTCAGAAGATACGAGCTTCTCAGAGTTCTTTAATTTGTCGATATCTCCTTTTGTCTCAGCGCTAATTATAACTCCCCCATTTTTGACCTTCCTCATGCCCCGGACATGTAGTTTGAGTTCTTCTGGGGATATTATTTTTTGTAAGAGGCACTTCGTGTCATCACTGGATTTGGACTTGTCCCTCGGATAAATTGCTAGGGTACTTAGATTGTTTGGGCGAATGAGGGTTTGGCCACCTTTTTTGACCATGTCCGCAAAAGTGGTTCCAGAGTCCGGTTTTGATGACTCTTCGATACTATTCTTGAGTTCCTGCAGCTTTTGGGACAGGTCAAGTTGGTTCTGCAGAGATACGATGGAGGTCTGGGCTTTAGTGGCATCCATTTGAGGGACATGTACTGGATTACCAATTGCGATGTACCTTGGCTTACTTTACGACAAAGCGAGCTGATGCGCATTTTTTGATCCGAGGAAAGTTTTCCTTCTGTAGCGATGGAGCATACCTCGTTAAGGCACAGGTCAATGTTTGTCATCCAATGCTGCAACTCAGGAGTTGGAATTGTTTTGATTGGTTCGCTTGAAGTGGGTGTCCGCATGACAGTGGGTGGGGTTGATGGAGGCGGGGCGCGATTGGTCCTGGCACTCCGGTTGAAGGGACTGTTCTCCATTTTGGTACCTATTCTAGATTAAGCTAAACATTTTAACAAAATCACAAACACAAATATAACTAAAGTATGTCACAGTTACTACCGGTATTGTTATAACGAGGTCACGGCTAAGCACATACTTATTTAATTATTTTAATTACTATATGACACGTCTGTACACAATAACGTGCACTTACGATCTCTTATTATTATTAAATTATCCCTATATTGTCTATTTAGCACAGCAGGTAATTTAGCTGTCATCTGCATTGCGCTTACAATTTCCAATTCTATAGTAAGATATATTTTTTTATAATAAACATGACATTGATAGGAATCGTTTGCACATCGTTTGCACATTCGTTTGCACACATTTGTACATTGTTGTTGTTACATCTAATAGAGTTATATATGTTCCGTTTCAGTTAATTCTAAACATGTCCAGTATTGGGGATTGTAAATAAAAAGTATCAATATCACTTTATTCTATAATGATATGAAAAATAAAATAAGGAACATCTAAAATTTTACACTTTGTCCCGTAGACGGCGGTATAACCATCTCGATTACGCCAGACGACGCTAGACCGGCGACGGACAGCAGTGTCGAAGTTGCGGGGCGTTTGTTACATCGATCATCAATCAACCCAAACAAACCCAAGAGAGGCCCAGATCCTGCAATGGACTTTTACGCGTGGATAAAGACGAAGATGATGAGAAACCATAAAGCGAACCGTTTGGTTGTAAGTATTCGGGTATATATTTAAGTACAATAGCACCTCTGTTTTTCGTATGATGCGAGTGGAGAACTGCAGACCCCAGACACTGATAAAGAGGCATCTGAATTTTGTTTCTTAATCGATGACAATTGTAGGTATCTATGAAAAATAGCATTCACTTACTATTAAGTGAACTAACTAAGTGCTGGTTTGTGTTGCCTTTTACAAAAACATGTAGGTATTAATATAAATTAGTAGCCGAAAATCAACCGTAATTAAGTGAATACATTATTGTATTTAACTTTCAACTGCACATTAAAACACAGATATCGATATATATATATATAGATTTGTTTCCAGGGTCGGTGCAAAACCGTTAACAGCTGAAAATTCTTCTCGTAATTATTTCCATTTAAAAATCAGTTTAATTAAATTTAGGAATTAATATTTACCTTTAGTTTCTAATTATGATTTTTGGAATTATTTTCACTAATAGTAATGCGCCTGTAAATTAGTTCAAAAAACTTTTTGTTTAAGACATTTATTTTCTCAAAAGATTTAGAAATCACTAACAGAGAAAATACTTACAAATTATAATACTATTTGGTTACGAAGACTTTTGCAACTACCCTGTTTCCGGTAACTATTACTAATTACATTAATAAACACTCAATCAGCAAATAAGTTTTAGCGACCTATAATAATACTCACTCTCTACGCCAATCGGCAAATGTTTTTAATTAACATGTTTTTTCTCTGTAAGTGATTTGTAAAAGTTTGAGAAAATAAATGTCTTATTCCATAACCACATATCAAAAAACTTAGTCCTCTTCCCTCCATAACATCTATCACACCAAATAAACATACCTATTTTCTCTCTCGTATCCGAAGTTGTAAATATTCAAAAGGAATTGGAAGCAAGCTTGACTCAGAGGATGGCTGATTTTGAGAAACGTCTGAAGATCGCATCTACTCCAATTAACCCAACAGTTTAACAGCTTCGGGAAGAACTCGATTCATTTAAGGTTGTTGGCTTCATATTTAGCGTGCTGTAACAGCAAATTCAGGAATGCAACAGAAATGTCGATGCAATCAGTATTTTTTTTATAGGATAAGGGTGACAAACGATCACACAGTCCACCTGATGGTAAGTGGTTGCTGCGGCCCATAGACATCTACATCTATCCTCGTTTGCGAATCAAAACGTAGATGCGTTGTCACCCGTGAGGACTAAGATGGAATGCCTCATTTCCAGTAAAAAGGGCCTCCGGCCACCTGCACTCACCAAGCGAAACGCAGAGGTAAACCTCTACTTGACGCTGGTATTCTGTGAGGTCGTGGTACCACCCCGGTTCGAGCCGGCCCATCCGTGCGACAGCAAAAGCAAAAATTTATATTTACCCAATATAAATTTGAATAAATAAATAAATAAAAATGTCTTAACAATTTCTCGACACATCTCAACAGATATTTTTCAGACCAATTTAGCCTTGGCTTCCAAGAGCCCGTGTAACTGAATGTCGTTCGATAGGTAGGTCCAAGATTCTGTTGTTGGCTGAGGCAGCAAGGGGAGTGCCTTGAAATTGAGGATATATGACAAAAGGGTTCCTTTTAGCGCAATCTTGTGTCTTTTGAGGTTTAAACTAGAATATAATTACTCATCACCAATCCGAAACATTGTTTAACAAAGACAGACATAACTTTATTTTGCCACTCGATGACGTGCTTCCATTAAATACTCGCACGGTCAGTGTAAAACGAATTTATCAGCGCTGTTATCCACTTAGCAAAAATAATACTGGTAATAAAAATCCTGTCCAGAACTCGTTTGAGCTGAACCCCGTTACAATACTTTTATACTTTTTACAAATTAAATGATATATCGGACCAAAGAGAAAACCGTAAAATATAACTTTAAAAAAACTTGTAGCTTTTATTCAGTACCTGTGTTTGTCAAAGCGGCATTTTTTTGTGTTTACTTTAAAACGAGTCTTTTAGCTTTTCCAAATACAAAGTGTGATTTCACGTTTATGCAGAGAATGATGCCTTTGGGTTACAATAATTAAACGTTTTATCATTCTACCTTTGTAATTTCGGTAATGGATTTGCTAATTTAAATGGACCCTTCCAATAGAGCATATATAAACATCATCATCATTACAACCCATCACAAGTCCATTAGTGAACAGAGGAACCCCCTGGACTAATTAAAACTGCTGAACGAGACGATCAAAGTAAATTACATCATTGCACTGATATAAAATAATGATGATAAGGAGATCTATTTTGTAACTAGTTTCTTAGAGTAGAATATATAAATTTGGTGTTATTTAGGTCAAGGATAATTATAGGGATTTATGTTATCAATTTTTCGTTTTTTCAAAAAATATTCTCCAAGTTCTTCGGATAAAACATAGCCTAGATCACTTCTGGAATTGTTCTCTATCTGTTTGTGAAGTTTCATTATAAACGGTTCGGTAATTCCGAAGATTAGTCCGGAAAGAAAGATGGACAGAAAGACGAAACTTTCAAAAATGTTTAATCTCGTTTAAATGGCGTCCAAATAACCCCTTCAGCTCAATATAAGGCAATTATTTCAATTTATTAATACTTATGTATAGATAAAATATGTTGATCGGGCCTCCGGCCACCTGCACTCGCAAGCTGTCTCGCGGATGGGCACTTGATATTACAACTGGATTGTCAATTTATGTTCAGTGATTTAACGTAAAGTTATCCCTATATTGTCTATTTAGCACAGCAGGTAATTTAGCTGTCATCTGCAGTGCGCTTACAATTTCCAATTCTATAGTAAGATATATTTTCTAAAACATGACATTGATAGGAATCGTTTGCACATTCGTTTGCACACATTTGTACATTGTTGTTGTTACATCTAATAGAGTTATATATGTTCCGTTTCAGTTAATTCTAAACATGTCCAGTATTGGGGATTGTAAATAAAAAGTATCAATATCACTTTATTCTATAATGATATGAAAAATAAAATAAGGAAAATCTAAAATTTGACACTTTGTCCCGTAGACGGCGGTATAACCATCTCGTTTACGCCAGACGACGCTAGACCGGCGACGGACAGCAGTGTCGAAGGTGCGGGGCATTTGTTACATCGATCATCAATCAACCCAAACAAACCCAAGAGAGGCCCAGATCCTGCAATGGACTTTTACGCGTGTATAAAGACGAAGATGATGAGAAACCATAAAGCGAACCGTTAGGTTGTAAGTATTCAGGTATATATTTAAGTACAATAGCACTGCTGTAATTCGTATAATGCGAGTGGAGAACTGCAGACCCCAGACACTGATAAAGAGGCATCTGAATTTTTGTTCTTAATCGATGACAATTGTAGGTATCTATGAACAATAGCATTCACTTACTATTAAGTGAACTAACTAAGTGCTGGTTTGTATTGCCTTTTACAAAAACATGTAGGTATTAATATAAATTAGTAGCCGAAAATCAACCGTAATTAAGTTAATACATTATTGTATTTTACTTTTAACTGCACATTAAAACGCAGATATATATATATATATATATATAGATTTGTTTCCAGGGTCGGTGCAAAACCGTTAACAGCTGAAAATTGTTCTCGTAATTATTTCCATTTAAAAATCAGTTTAATTAAATTTAGGAATTAATCTTTACCTTTAGTTTCTAATTATGATTTTTGGAATTATTTTCACTAATAGTAATGCGCATTTAAATTGTATTAAAAAACTTGTAGTTTAAGACATTTATTTTCTCAAAAGATTTACAAATCACTAACAGAGAAAATGCTTACAAATTAAAATACTATTTGGTACGAAGACTTTTGCAACTACCCTGTTTCTGATAACTATTACTAATTATATTAATAAACACTCAATCAGCAAATAAGTTTTAGCGACCTATTATAATACTCACTCTCTACGCCAATCGGCTTAATGTTTTTAATTAACAAGTATTTTCTCTGTAAGTGATTTGTAAAAGTTTGAGAAAATAAATGTCTTATTCCATAACCACATATCAAAAAACTTAGTCCTCTTCCCTCCATAACATCTATCACACCAAATAAACATACCTATTTTCTCTCTCGTATCCGAAATTGTAAATATTCTAAAGGAATTGGAAGCAATCTTGACTCAGAGGATGGCTAATTTTGAGAAACGTCTGAAGGTCGCATCTACTCCAATTAACCCAACAATTTAACAGCTTCGGGAAGAACTCGATTCATTTAAGGTTGTTGGCTCCATATTTAGCTTGCTGTAACAGCAAATTCAGGAATGCAACAGAAATGTCGATGCAATCAGTATGTATCACCGGGGAAAAAGTTTTGCATTTTCATGGAATAGTCGAGGCTTCTGAAATTCACCTAAAACAGCAATTTCTACTACTGCTGCACAAGTATTTGGGTCTAACTCATATTACAGACGACTACCTCAAGAAATGCCACATACTCGGTGTTCAATCCAGTATCCGTCCATTGCCAGTTCTTGTTAACTAAAATGATCATCGAACTAAGTCTGAGATTTTGAATTTAAAATCAAAACTGAAAGGGTCTGCCACATCAATGTGTGAATTCTTTACTAAATATCTATATATATATATATATATATTAGAATCTATATATCTATATAATATATATAAGAATGCCCGTAAGCATTTCGGGATTACAAATGTCTGGACATGATGGGGCAATCTATGTAAATCACTAGGGTGGCCGAACGTAGATTTCCACTGAAGGGTAATTGGATGATCTAATAGCCAATCACCCCGTGGCTGGCTCCCTGCAGATGCAGAGTTCTAACGAGGCCCCCAATACAAAATTCAGGCCAACGCAAACTATAATATGAAGTTTTTAGTACTCTTTAACCGTCCACCCCGTGCAAGGAATTCACTATTTTTTTACAACCGCGCAAGACTGTCTCAACATAATTTAAAATTAAAAATTTTGTACAGTCGACTTCAATATAAGCGACTTCAATATAGGTTATTTAAGAATAACTCAATAACCATTGGTCTGACCTTGATCAAATTCATATGGGATATTCATACACGAGAACTATCAGCTTTCATATAAAAAAAGAATCATCCAAATCGGTTCGCCCAGTACAAATTTATGAGGTAACACACATAAAAAAAAAACATACACTCGAATTGAGTACCGTCTCCTTTTTGGAAGTCGGCAGAAAAACGATTACTACTGAAAAACAACTATAGCTACATTCAAATAAAAAATATTCTCAAAAGACTCAAAGAATACAAAATTTAATTATATTAAATGAAAATTAGTCGAATTAAAAATAAAGGCTTAAATTAAAGCTTAAAAATTGTAATATAAAAAAAATAGTATTTATTTTTAAATTTCGACTTTTAAGAGTAAAGTATAATATTTACTTCACACAATTACTTCATGGTATAATAGTAGGTACATGATTTTACTTTTAAAATTACACCAATATCAATAATATTTTATATACACAATATACATAAGTATATAATATTTACCCAATATAAATTTGACTAAATAAGTAAATAAATAAATAAATAAATATGTCTTAATAATTTCTCGACACATCTCAACAGATATTTCGTTTATTAATGGCTATCAATGTGTTAATAGTGAATCTTTCTTTTATATTTAGCATTAATTTAACACAAAAAACTGATAAGAATACATTTTAAACAACATTATATAATCAATAAACGATGATCGCGTATAGTGATTAAAATTTCGGACTAAATTATTATATGTAAACGTTTTTGGATTGTCGTAATGATATATATTTTTTAAAGAAAATATTTTCAAATAAGTTTGATGTACAACAACATTAAATATATGTAACGTACAAAAACAGAAAATTTATCACATTTTGATCGAATTCCTCACACTTTAACAGCCCACAAACGAAAATGGCAAATTTTAATTATAACTTTTTTTTTCTAAGTGTTTTATTACTTATATACAGATGAAATTCACTCTCACAGATGACATTTATAACAGCACCATCTATATTTTTTACTGTATTAATAATAGCTATCTTTTGCACTGAACACGCTTAAATTGAAAAATGTCGTTTGGTGACTATAGTCACCATGGACAGGGAGGCAATTTTTTTTGGGGATTGTAGTCACCGTGGACGGTTGAGTTGATAAGTCATCCAATTGTTTTTGTTGATTAGTTAAGATAGCCAAGTTTGTAGTAAACTTTAATTGTACTTGTAGACATTAGTGAATTAGTTTGTGTTTGTAATTTTATCATAAAGTTGTGTCTGTAGTCCGTAGACCACAGACAAAGTATCTATGACGTAGACTTTAGAGCTAGACATAGACATAGACAGAGTGGCAGAGGTGCTTGCACGAATTGATACTGCGCGGCTACCTTCCATCTACTATAATGATCGCTTGACACCGTTCTCTTCTTCAGTTAAAAATCTTGGTCTCCTTAAAAATAACACTTTTTCCCAAGTCTAGTCACCTCTTACGACACTCACGAGATGATATGGATATTTCTACACCGCCACTTTACGGTAATTGGTAATATCTCAAAACATTTCATTTATCGACAACGTCTTGCAATCTTCGTTTCACTCATGCTCACTAGGTCTACTTAAAAATAATAAGATATTATAATTGTTGATAATTTTTTATTTATGTATAAGAACATAGTTATGACTCTTAGTTATACTTACTTACCTTCATTAAAAATAATTGTCCTTGATCTGACCTACTATACTCTTTAGCTTGACCATAGGTCAGACTAAGTTTGTTCAATAAAATGTCGAGGCCTGAGAGGTAATGTCAATCAATGATTGGTCCATGCGCTTCAGTGTCTGTCAACCCTAAGGAATTCCAAGCGATAATGTTGCTTAAGGATGATTGCAAGAAATGATACTGCGAGACTACCTTCCATCTACTATAATGATCGCTTGGTACCGTTCTCCTATTCTGTCAAAAATCTTGGTCTCCATACTGATAGTATTCTAAGCTGGGTGGTTCATATCTCCGAAACATGTCGTAAAGTCTCTGGTAATTTACGTTCACTTTATCACTTAAAATTGCCTTCCCTTTAAGACTAAACTTGTGCTGAACAGTCACTTATACTACTGATTATTGATTATGTAGATGTGCGTTACCCGGATTAAAACCAAAATCTTTTAACAAGCTAGAGCGCCTTCTCAACAATTGTATCAGATACATTTTCAGTCTTCGTAAATATGATCATATATCACTCTATTGTTCTAACCTTAAATGGCTCAGTATTAAACAGAGGTGTGACTCCAAAATTTTACTTGTTCTTGTCTCGATCTTAAATGATCTATCCATTCTCTTATCACAAACAAATTTGTTCTTGAGATAAAAAGGAATAAATTTATATATTTCATCAACGCTACTTTGCGCGACTGTTTGACCACAGACCATGTATAATGGCAGAATTACCTGCATTATTAGTAAAGAATAAATGTTTTATTTAATTTAATTTAATATAACTATGCCAAATCTCACAAACCTCCGTGCGCGTAATATACTTAAAAAGGGGTACAAAGTTTTTTCTTTACGTACAAATGTATAGATTGCACATGGCAGTTATTATAACTTAGTAAACTTTTGCTGTTAAACATTTAGGGGCTAGTAGTTAAAAGTTATTCATAGCATAAATTATGTCACAAACAAATTAAAACTTATATTTCAAGTCAGGAGAGAGCGCATCGTATTTTGATTCTTAATCAATGATAGATGCAGACAAAGAATACGTAATCACTACGTTTTACATGAAGATTGCGGCTGGAATTAGTCCGAACATTTCCTCAGAGCACTTCCCGTGATAGATGCGATAAAATACGCAAACAGATGCAACATCTCTAGGCAGTGCCAGTGAGTCAAGCCGATTGGAAAGAACTCGGTCGTCGACGATTCGAGCCGCTCTGCGCTGGATGCGGTCAAGTGGAAGGAGCTGGCACTAGGGAGCCCCTGCCCAGAGATGGGAAGAGTATTCCATGTGAGGCTGAACCTGCGCCTTGTAAAGTTGCAAGCGGTGTGCCGGCATGAAATACTGTCTCGCTCTGCTGAGCACGTCAAGTTTTTTAGAGGCCAATTTGGCCTTCTCTTCCACATTAACACGAAACTGCACGTCACTCGATATGTCAACTCCTAGGATTCTGATACTGGCTGAGGCAACAAAGGGAGTGTCTTGAAACTGAGGAGATACGACAAAGGGGTTCTTTTTAGCGGCAAACTTGTGTCTTCAAGGGATTGAACTGGACTAGATTTAGTCGCCATTATTCAGAGACTTTGTTCAACAAGCAAACACTTCAGACACAAGTTTGTGCCGGTACACGGCGACATTTTCCCAGAAAAATTGGCACGGCTGGTGTATAAAGCATCATCAGTGCTGACGTCTGCATAGCAATGAATGCTATCGGTTTGCAACATATCATTAATATACAGAAGAAACAGCGTTGGTGATAGCACGCAGCCTTGTTGACCACCAGCGTTAATAGGCTTGTAATCGGAGCATGCACCGTTTACAACGACCTTAATGTTTAAATAAAACTAATTTTACGGATTTTATTGCGAATATTAACTTATTTTACATTCCCGACGTTTCAAGCACTTTACAGCACCCATGATCACGGGGGGGGGGGGGGGGACTGAGGTGTATGACGTCCCAATGTCATAGTTAACCACGGCTACCTCCAGATTAAAAATTATTAATTTTTGTTCTGATCTACGCAGTATGAACTTACAGTATCATGAATTCTTGCAGTTGTATGCTTGGGTTGGGATTTAATTTAATAATTATGGGATCCCAAGCAGATGGTAGCACCCAGCCATCTTCTCTATTGAAATTAGGATGTTTCTTGATTTCAATAGCCTCGTGAATCATCCTTGGAAGGAATCGGTGTTTTTTAGCGAGGATTTGTGGTCTATCAAATCTAATGTAGTGACAGGGGCGATCCTGTACGTGTTCACAGACTGCAGACTTCCCGGAGCGTCTATTCTTCACATCAGCTATGTGTTCTTTAACACGGGTTTTTATAGATCTTTTAGTTTGTCCTATATAAGAGAGACCACATTCACAATCAAGCTTGTACACTCCTGCATCTTGCAGAGATATATATTACACTTGACTGATGGTAAAAACTGACTAATATTCTTCGGCGGCTTGAAATATGTTTTAATGGAATTCAAGACAGCAGTACAGCAGGCACTCGCTCGACTGTGACCGGCTTCACTCGTTCACTGTGACGTAGGCGTGGGACCCGAAGCTTATTGTCGTGCAAAACTTCCTTGACGTGTTGGAGCTCGGCGGCCAGGTGTTTACTGTCACAGATCACTCGTGCTCTCTGAAACAAAGATTTACCCACGGTAGCTAACTGTGAAGGATGGTGGTGAGAATCACCGTTTAAATATCTATCTGTATGGGTCTTTTTTCCATACACAGTGTGGCTCAAGGTGTTATCAGGATTCCGAATTACTAACACATCTAGAAAAGCTAAAGAATTGTTTGCCTCTAACTCCATTGTGAACTGAATTTTAGAATTTAAGGAGTTAAGATGGTCTAGAAATGCAGTTACTTTATCTAAAGGGAGAATTATGAAAGTGTCGTCTACGTACCGCTTGTAGAATTTTGGGTTTACGGGAGAAGTACGCAGGGCTTTCTCCTCAAAGTCCTCCATGAATATATCGGCAACAATGGGAGATACAGGTGAGCCCATTGCCACTCCATCTACTTGCTTGTAGAACTCCTCCTTCCACAATAGGTAGCCAGATGTAACAACAGCAGTCGGAACAAAAATTAATAATTTTTAATCTGGAGGTAGCCGTAGTTACCTATGACATTGGGACGTCATACACCTCAGTCCCCCCCGTGGCCATGGGTGCTGTAAAGTGCTTGAAACGTTGGGAATGTAAAATAAGTTAATATACGCGATAAAATCCGTAAAATTAGTTTTATTTAAATGTGTAGTGTTCGCGTAAATATAAGAAATCATTAAACGACCTTGATGCTCCGATCATTAAGGAAACTGGTGATTAAATAGCACAATTTCTCAGGAAGCCCATAGGAAGGCAGCTTTAAAAGAAGCACTTTGTGCCAAACCCGATTCAAGGCCTTCGCTATGTCCAAAATAACTGCTAACGCCTCCCTCTTGGACTCCACTGCCTCCGTCCATCTATGAGTTAGGTACACCTAGAAGATCACCAGGAGAGCGACCTCGACGGAAACTGTACTGGCGGTCACTAATCAGCTGGTGATCCTCTAAGTACCGCATGAGCTGGCAGTTAATAATGGTTTTCATTACTTTGGAGAACAAGGAGGTGATAGCGATAGGCCTGTAGTTGGACGGGTCTAAGCGGTCGCCTTTTTTAGGAATCGGGTGTACCAAAGCTGTCTTCTATGAGTTCGGGACTACGCCTAGGGATTAGTAGTACCGGAAAAGACGCGTTAAAACCGGTGCCAACTCCGGAGCACACGTTTTCAGTACAATACCTGGGACTCCGTCAGGCCCACACGACTTGTTGACGTCCAGGGAGAGGAGTGCTTTACGTACCGAGCGCTGTGTAAACAGCACTTCCTGAATGGAGCATTAACATTGCGGGACGGTGGGCGGTGTGTTTCCCCCGTCATCTAGAGTCGAGTTGGAAGCAAAAAGAGAACCTAGCAGATCGGCTTTCTCCTTTGCGTCATAGGCCAGTGAGTCATCCACCCTGTGCAGAGATGGCAGCGATGGCTGACAAAAGTTTCCTTGGGCAGCCTTGGCGAGAGATCAGAATGCACGTGTTCCCGAATGGAGGTGGACTAGGTTCTCGCCAATTTCGCCGATGTGCTCTTACTTTTGGAAATGACACTTTTGAAGGTCCTGGAGGCGGAATTATACTTCTTTGTAAGAGCATTGGTGTATACATCCCGAGCCGTTGATGCGTCAGCCCAGGCCCGGTAGCACTCCTGTTTATAGCGTGATGAAATTTTTCAGAACTGAGCAAACCATGGCTGGGTTCTGCCTCTGATAGGCACCACAGATGATGGAATAAATAATTCCATTCCCTGAGGTACCACATCAGCGACAGAATCAGCAACAACGTTGAGATCATCCGGCGAGACGTTAACCCATCCCCAAGGGTAGGATGCAAAAAAAGACCGTATCGCGTCCCAGTCGGCCGACCTATATTGCCAAACACGGCGGCAAGCTGCAGATCGTAACTGCGATGGGAGTGTGAGTGGCACCAAACTCCGAATTGGACAATGATCCGAAAACCTTAGAAGGGCATCGATGGAGACATCAGGTCTCCATCGATCCGTACGGATGTGATGTCAGTAGAAGGTCCAACAGGGAAGGTACATGATCCTCCACATCCGGTATCTGCTTAGGCGAAGTAACCAGTTGTGTCTTCGTTAGGCAAAGTCACAAACAGATCTACCCGCATGATCGGTTAAACGGGAACCAAGCTATTCAGTGTGGTGGGCGTTAAAATCACCGAGCATCACGATCTCTGCTGATGGGACCTGATGTAGCACGTAGTCAGCAGCTATTTGGACGTGGTCGTTGAGTCGGTCTGCTGCTTATGGGACCTATAGAGGCACCCGTAGAAGCGCGAATGGTCGTCGTTGTCTACGCGCAGCCATAGGATGGACAGGTCCGTACCTTCAAGACTGCCGAGGCGTCGAAAACAGATGTCATCTCTGACGTACACGCAAACTCCAGCCCGGGGCACAAAATAGTGTTCTAATTTGTATCCCGGGTAGAAAAGATACGGAGTATCATTCGGAGAGGACACCTGTGTCTCGGTTAGAAAGAGCAAGGCCTGATGTCCCCTGATATTGCAGAAATTCACGGAAAGCGTGGCAGGGGTTACCTTTGTGTTATTGCTCCGCTTGCCCCGAGCAGCTTTCATCTTGTCATCATTCTCCCCCCCCCCCCCCCCCCCCCACGCACGCTCAGAATAGGTAGGGTAGCTTGGGCGTACATTAAAATAATTTCTGTACGTTTAATATGTTTCATAAAGGCTATTCAAAATTTGACATTGATATCAACCTGTTCCAAATGGTATTGACTTTCATCAAATTATCTTAACTGTATTATATAAAAACGTGACTATGTCAAGAAATAAGTATATTTTTATGAATTTAGGATTTGGACCATAATAAACTTTGAATACGCGTGTGTTTTACGTCTAGTCATGTCACGTAGTTTGATGCATATTCTAGCTTTTAAAATAAATAGATTTTTTATTACAATATCATATTATTCGTAGAATGTCATACAAATTGAAAGGTATGTGTGAAAATATCAGCTTCAATCGCTTATTTTACTACGCCGCGAGTTAGAGGCTTATATTCGGCATTAAGTTCGCCTTTATACCAATTATTTTGAAAGAAATAAAACACATCTACCTATCTATTTTATTCACATTTATTTATTTTAAGTTAGAGCCGTGGTAGCTCAGATGGTCAGCGCTCGCTGTAAGTTTCACAGTACGCGAGAAATCCGGCTTCGATCCCCGCCGGCACCAATGAAATTGTTTATTGTAATTTTAAGTGCTGATTTACTACGTGCTCGGCGGCGAAGGAAAAGATCGTGAGGAAACCTGCTGACAAATAAGAAAAATATATATACTTCGCAGACATTGAAGTTCGCCAACACGCGACGGGGCAGCGCGGCGGACCTTTTCTTGCTCTAAAACCCTCTCAGAAATGAGAGGAGGCCTGTGCTCAGCAGTGGGATGTGTATATAGGCTGTAACTTTAACTTTATTTTAAGTTCAAGTTATGCAATAATAAAAGTTGCTCTACTGGTGCTAGTATTTAAAATAAAAAAAAACTTTTTTTTTACTTGACTTTTTATTTAATTACGTTTAGAAATTTGATTTTCCTTCTTGAAGTTTATTGATATATATTTAAATAATTTCATGACTTCATGATTTCACAACCACGACGGCAATTCCTGAATACTGCCGTTTGTTATCAATTTTGTAGGAATTTTAATCTAGTCTTGTCCAATATTGCAAATTCAAGTTTAATCCATGTCGACAGAAAATTGGCACAATGAATCCTGGTCTTTAATTTTGATTCAAATAAAATCTCCTGATGGGATATATTTATGGTTGAGTAAAAAGGAATTTGTATTTTCGAAGCGCAAAAACAATAAAATAAAAAAAAATCTCATATACACTCAAAAAACAAGTCGTAAAATGTACAATAAATGCATAGGATTGACTTTACAATCGATTTTATTCTGAGACCTGTCTCGGTATTATACGAGACAGCTTAAATAGAGCAAAATGATAACTTACCAAGTGTTGGTAAGTTAACATTTACTTGCTCAGGCGCGCACTTTCCCAAAAATACCTTTTTTTAACGTCTTTTGAACGCAGTTAGTAGGCCTACAAGGCCGTCACGTTTATATTTACATACGTAATACAATGTGGTCCCCGCCTCAAACTTGTGATCTGCATTTTTGTTGTCAGGTATTCTGACTTCGAAGTAAAATAGCAGTCAAGAACAAGCTAGTGATTGTTGTATTGAGATGTACACACATGTGAACATATATTTAGGAAGAAAACTTCACAAAAGTACCATTACAATTTCGATATATTATATTCTTTAGCTTTTATCAGTATAGTCATTCAAGATAAAATATTATACGTTTATTGTATTTCAAAAGCTCTTCCTACATAAAATGTATAAGATTTTGGCATGGCAATTTATAAAAGAGTCATATCACTATTGTTATGTCCCAGCCCTCATAGTTTAGCTACCCAACCCTATCCTTCTTCACATTGTACTTCTAGCGCTTTTTAATCTAGAGGCGGCGTGTTGAAAGAAAAGTATCTACTCTCTCTTGGAAATATTTTTTGTTCGTAGTTTTTTTCGCTTCGTTCCATTTGTATTTATGATTCTAAAGCACTCTTCTTGTACCAGCGGTTTAGGCATTTAACTGTTGGATTTTAAAATTTCCTTTAGTAATTGTATAGAACGATTTAAAAAATGATGTCAAAATCAAGCTTTTTTGTTATTTTAGGGGACTTTCTTCTAAGTATTATAATTTTGTTCTAATAATTATGTTGTGTTATTGTAATTTTATAACTTTTCTTGGACCCTTTTGAGTGAATTGGACTATTATTTTTTATAGAAGGGGAGGGGGGGCAAACGAGCATGCGGCTCACCTGATGGTAAGTAACTACCGCCGCCCATGAACAACCACAACACCAGGGGTATTGCAGATGCGTTGCCGGGCTTTTAGAAAAGTGTCAGCTCTTTTCTTGAAAGTCCCTAAGTCGTATCGGTCCGGAAATAATTCCACAGAGAAGTTGTACGAGGATGAACACTCCTAGTAAAACGCACAGTCGTGGACCGCCAAGCATCCAGATGGTGACGATGGTATCATGAATACTGACGCGATGTGCGTTCGTGAAATTTGGAGGCTAGAATTAATCCGAACAATTCCTCAGAGCACTCCCCGTGGTAAATTCGATAGAAAATGCTAAGGGATGCAACATCTATACGTAGCGCCAGTGTATCGAGACGATCAGAAAGAACTCGGTCGTTGACGATTCGAACCGCTCCGCGCTGGTTGCGACTAGGTGGAAGGAGCTGGCACTGGGTGCCCCTGCCCAGAGATGAGAACAGTATTCCATGTGAGGCTGAACTTGCGCATTGTAAAGTTCCAAGCCATGTGCCTGCATGAAATACTGTCTTGGTCTGCTGAGCACACCAAGCTTTTTAGAGGTTAATTGGACTGTCACAAACTCAAGGTAGTAGCTGGAATGTCGTCGTAATAGTTACATGAATAACTTTATCCCCTATTTACCCCACCTGTATTACCCGTTAGGGGTGGAAGGTTTCTTCAAACTAATTAATATTAGAATAAAAACAGAATCATTAAAATCGGTCAAAACCTGATGAATATATCGGATAAGATACGAGTACATACAAAACTAGCACATAGTATTGGCTAGGTTTACTAAAAAATGCTTATGTTATAAATTTTTTCATTTAATATTTATTCTTATATAATATGTTGCGTTATTGAATAAATCCAAATATATATGATATTGGTTCACTTAGAATATTTTTTTTACATCAAAACGTATGACTTATAATCAAGTCTAATACAAGTCAATCCCTAAATAAATATATTTTTATTGAGCTGTCAGCGGCAATCGCCAAACATATTATGGTAGCATTTCTTTTTTGCCTAAGAGTCGGTCTGTGTAGGTGTCATCCTCTTACCTAGATATTTCTCCAGCCAAATAGCAGTTGCAGTATTCCAGTCTGAAGAATTTGAATAGCCAGTTTTAGTCGCGCCGAACATGCGCTCGAATTAATCTATTCGTATTTATCACAGATGACGGTGGTGTGAGTAAAAATTGTCATTTCACTTCACTTTCAAAAGGAAAGGATCATTAGTACAAAAAAGTCTTCGCTAATCCGCGCCCGCTGTTGCACCGTGTTGTGCTCTTACCGCATTATCAGTTTAATTAGTTTTGAAGTTTATAATAGTGTTTTTCGGCTATACACTATCGGAGACATATATAACACATACAACATTATACACCACAAAATTAAGAATTAACGCCGATTAGTGATTGTAAGTACGAGTTTCTCGGTAAGTAAATTTAATTGCTCTAATTTAAGATAAATATATTCTCCCGCGCAGTCAAGTATTTAATGGCCAATAGGTGATATCTCATGCCCTGCTTGATTAAGTATGATTGCAAACGTTGAGACATTCCGTCTTATACCTCAGAGGAGATAACGCATCTGTAAACATCTTTGTTTGCAGTTAGTTATATTGTCTGCAATAGCCACTTACCATAATATGGGCTATATAGTTAGATGGACTGTAATACATGAATACTAACTAAGAGTGAGAATAGTACTATGAGTTTTACTTACTACTTTTTACAGTGCTAATATTAAATTTATTTATAATTCGCTCTCTCAGATTACCAGCGTCAAATAGCAGCTTAATGCTGCTGTGTTTCGTATGATAAGTGTAGAGAACCAGACCCTATTTACTGGAAACGAGGCGTTCCATCTTAGTCCTCAAGGGTGACAAAGCCTCTGCATTTTTATTGTTAATTGAGGATAAATGAAGATGTTTATGGACCACAGCATACATTTGACATCAGGTGGACTGTGTGATGTTTGTCGCCCTTATTGTACAAAAAAAATTGTTGTCATCGAGTCCAGACCCTAGCTTTTGTGATATTTTTGGGCTAACCACATACATTGTAAATGGCAGTCTTTTGGTGAATAACTTGATTAAGGCAATCAGATTAGTGCAGTAATGAACCATCGTCTCAACAAAACCAATATATTGTGTGAAAATGAGCTCATTTGCTGAAGTCGTTCAGCAGGTCTTCAGGTTCAACACGATCACTATCAGACACACTAACAATAAAATATGTAAAGATATTACTATAAATAATAAAGGTATAAAAATCCTATATTATGCGTTTATAATAAATGGTAAGTCCTAAAAATTTTTTTTTTTGTTTAACATTTATGGAAATAGTGACTTAACATTTTCAGGATTCGGTAAAACACCTATTTATGTATTAATATGTCCTAAATATTCCATTTCTCGTCGAAAGAACCCGCATTTGTATGGATTTATGATTATTAAATAACTAGCGACTCGCTCTGGCTTTGTCTGGTAGGATATATTATTGTGGCGTTATTTAGATTTAAGTTAATCAAAGGCCATTCATTTTATCAACTTTCCTGAAAGTTAAGTTTCATTACAATCGTTCCAGCCATTTCGAAGATTAGCCCGGACAGACAGACAGAATTTTTAAAAGCGGTTAAACATGTCCTAATGACATGCAAACATATTATATAATAGTAGATATTACATTATATTATCACCAACCCACCAACACTGCCAAAAGTGGCAATTATGGCGAAATCAAAATATGAGGCCTATGTTCAGCAGTAGATTATTATAGGCTTAAACAGTAACGGATAAAGTTAATGTTAATTGCATTTTATTCACAGAATTTCTTGTTATTTTTTTTAAAGGAATCAAAATATTTAAATTCAGTATATAATATTATACCATATCTGAATGTTTTATTCAAATGCCACGGAGCTTATTATCATTTAAATTAGGATCTAACTTTCCCGTTTCAAAATTAAATTCACTATTTAATATGTGCAGGATCCATAGTGATACATCTCTTATCTCTAAATAAATATTAGCAAAGCATCAGAAGCCCTTTATAATTTCTTCATCCTATTCAGTGTTGAGCCGAGATAACTCAGGAGCTACGCGTTTGCTGTAAATTTTATAGTACGCGAGTAACCTGAATTCGATCCCCACCGCCAACATTGAAATTTAAAGGTTAAAGTTGCAGCCTATTTACATCTCACTGCTGAGAACAGGCCACCTCTCATTTCTGAGAGGGATTTAGGGAAAGGAAATGTCCGCCGCGCTGCCCCCATGCTTGTTGGTGAACATCACATGTCTTCGAAATATCACCGCCACCAATAAAATTAAGTTGTTAATAAAAGAATAAAAAAAATAACAACTTCCTTGCAAAACCGATTACCGACAGCGATTTTTCCGGACCGATACGACTTAGGGACCTTCAAGAAAAGAGCCTACTCCTTTTAAAAAGGCCGGCAACGCATCTGCAATTCCCCTGGTGTTGCAGTTGTTCATGGGCGGCGGTAGTCACTTACCACCAGGTGAGCCGCATGCTCGTTTGCCCCCTCTCCTACATAAAAAAAGATTTACTCGTGATTGGAATTGAAAGGAAATATCATGAGGTAACCTTCAAGTCCGAGTATTAAAATATTTCTTGGACAACATGTGAAGACCGCACTGGAGCAGCGCGGTGGATTATCTGCTGCATGATAACTAACTCAGAAATAATAGGAGGCGTGTACTCATCATTGGAAAGTATACTTTACTTTTATCTTCATCAGCTCTTTTATTGACCTAGTAATCGATCATTTGGGTGAGGCCTTTGTCAGAAGTGGCGTTTTAATAGACTGTAACGGAATTATTTTGTGGCTACGAATATTTTTTCCTCCCAGCTATCTAGTTATATTGTTTATTTTTTTTATGTGATGTGAATATTGATGTAGACGTTTCGACTTCTAGTAAAATACGATGCTAATGTTTTTTTTTTATTGGGTAGGGTGACAAACGAGCACACTGTCCATCTGATTGTAAGGTGTTGCTGTTACCCACAAACTTCTAAATCTATCCTGAATAAAGAATGCCATCAAAAACATAACTTGTAAAAAAAGCCAAGTCTCGCAACTCAGTTCTTCTACCGTAAAAAGTTGTGAGATCCATGTAATACCAAGTCGGTTAATTTATTCAGTCCATAGATTGATACATAGATTGACTTGGCAATCGCATGAAAACACAATAAATCTCACAAGTAATACATATTATATTAAATTAGATTGTTTTAGTGCGATTGCCAAGTCAATCTATGTATCAATCTATGGACTGAATAAATTAACCGACTTGGTATTACATGGATCTCACAACTTTTTACGGTAGAAGAACTGAGTTGCGAGACTTGGCTTTTTTTACAAGTTATGTTTTTGATGGCATCTCATTTCTTTTTGTAGATAGTTATATCTAGGTAGCTATTTACACCTATTATTCCATTATACATATATAGCTACACTGATTCATTCACTGCAAATGTAACTTTGTAATACTATATGTTTATATGGGATTACAAACTTATTTATGCAGTTGGTGTATCTCGAAAACTGGACGGAAATTGTAAAATATTTTAATTTTTCCTTGATTTATATATTAAACAATAATTGTATTTTAAATTTGAAGTTTCTATATCTACTAGAAGTGCCTCAGAGTTTTGATGATCGGTCAGTCAGTGAGTGACAAAATTAAGAAACTTTGACTAGTTATAATTCTTAAACTACTGGTTCAAATTTAATGAAATTTAAAATAAACCGAGTTTATACAATGTCTACTTGGTTAGTAAAAATTCAGGCTTTTAGTTTTATCCATAACGAAGTTATAGGGTTTCGGAAATGGCCTTAACTGCTTCGAGAAAAGGATGGTACGGCCGTGCCGCTTTTTTGCTCGACTTGGCGGGGGCACTACCGTGCCCCCAGATCAAAATGTAGATGCATTTTTTTAGAAGAGGGGGCAAACGAGCATGCGGCTCAACTGATGGTAAGTGACTACCACCGCCCATGAACAACCACAATACCAGGGGTATTGTAGATGCGTTGTCGGGCTTTTAGAAAGGTGTAAGTTTTTTTTTTAAAGTCCCTAAGTCGTATCGGTCCGGAAAAAAATCAGGTGGTAAAAAATTCCACAGAGAAGTTGTACGAGGAAGAAAACTCCTATTAAAACGCACATTCGTGGACCGCCCTTTGTGTGGCCGGAGGCCCTTTTTACTGGAAATGAGGCATTTTATCTTTGTCCTCACGGGTGACAACGCATCTACATTTTGTATGTAATAGAAGATAGATGTAGATGTCTATGGGCCACAGCAACCATTTACCATCAGGTGGACTGTGTGCTCGTTTGTCACCCTTATCATATAAGAAAAAAATCCAGATGGTGAAGATGGTATCGTGAATTTTGATGCGATGTACGTTCGTGATATTTGGCGGCTGGAATTAGTCCGAACAATTCCTCAGAGCACTCCTCGTGGTAGATTCGATAGGAAATGCAAAGGGATGCAACATCCTTACGCCGTGCCAGTGCATCGACCGATCAGAAAGAACTCGGTCGTCGACGATTCCAACCGGTTCGCGCTGGATGCGGTCAAGTGGAAGGAGCTGGCACTGGGGTGCTCCGGCCCAGAAATGAGAACAGTATACCACGTGAGGACGAACTTACGCTTTGTAAAGTTGCAAGCGATCTGCCGGCATGAAACTTTTTAGAG